>VZTO01008032.1:18848-33895 GCA_013400615.1 Syrrhaptes paradoxus | reverse complement strand
CAGTGAGGGTGACAGAGCACTGGAACAGGCTGCCCAGAGAGGTGGTGGAGTCTCCTTCTCTGGAGACATTCAAAGCCCGCCTGGATGCGTTCCTGTGCGATCTGATCTGGGTGTTCCTGCTCCGGCAGGGGGATTGGACTAGATGGTCTTTCGAGGTCCCTTCCAATGCCTAACATTCTGTGATTCTGTGATTCTGTGACTAGATGACTGAACAAAGACAAATCAGCTGCACATACTTTTCTACTCAAACGGGGTAGAAAAACTGTGGGAGATCATTGTTAACTCAAATTTAATTTAAAAACAGAATAAGCTGAACAGGGAAATGATGTCACGAAAAAGAAAAGCAACACAATTTACATTTTCAAAAACATTATAAACAACTAGAAATGTATATATGCATTACTTAACATTAGTTTTTCTACAAGCAAGCAATTGTTGTTGCTAAAAGTCTGCTATACAATTGTGTTTGGGGAAAGAAAAGGAGTCCCTGAGGCAACTTCTAAATAATGACTGATCTGACACTAGGAACATCTTTGAAGCCTAAGTCATCATTAGCAATAAAATGAATTACATTTATTTGCTTATATTATAGACGATCTTCAAATTGACAGTTACTCTTGGAAGGGCAGCAATGTTCCCAGACATAAAGGATTTCTCCCAGTGAGCAAATAACTGTTTCAGTGACAACATTAGAATTATTCTCATAAAGTTAATGTCATCCTTATGTAACGAATGCAAAATCAGATGGCCCAGTTAAACGAAAACAGACTGCTGTAAATGCTGCATTGCTTAAAAATTAGCTTTGATCATACTGCTCTTGAAAGGTGACAGACACTCATGATGAAAAAAATTAATCTCCTACTGTAGTTTTTGTTCCTTCTTTGGACAGCCATAGCAGTCAGTGAGTGGATTACACAGAAAATCTGTGTGTGTGTCTCCCTTTGCTGTGTGGTTGTCTGCATCTCTTCTGCCCCTGGAATCCGTCTTGCCTTGTGGTTGGGACATAAACACACAGCAAGAACTGGATTTTTGTTACGTGTCTGTGCAGTGCGTAATATAATGGGGAATCTGAAGTATGATAAATGGCTCTAAGGGCTATCACTCTAAAAACACTGTACACAAATACACATGTATGCACACTAAAAGCTTTTATAACACAAATAGTAACTGAAACATCTCATGATACTAGGGAGGAGGAAAAAAAAGGGTTTTTTTTCCTTTGGACTAAATTATCACAGCTCTTATTCACCTAAAAATAAGAAATAGAGATAGTCAAGTCTAGCTTTTCATATTTTGACACCCTAACTTTTCTTTCCTCTGTGAGCAAATCAGTGGAAAATCAGAATAGTAAATCCACTCACTACTCCTCATAAAGAAGTATGCCGCATAATCTCACAGTATAAACTTGTCCTTTGGCCAGAACTTGTCCCTTGGCTGTGCAAGGCCCCTTCCCCAGGACAAGCTAAATGTATCCTTTCAGTCCTGACTAAGCAACAAACTTCTCCAGCAGACATGAAGCACAGTTGCCATCCATACAGAAGCCACAGCTATCCTCAACCAGTTTGATCCTGTTTTCATTCACTACTGAGATAAAGTAGCAGGAAAAATTGCATTTGTTCTGTTTTACAAATGCTGTATCACAGGAAAGGGTGTGAATGCCCATCAACTCTTCAAACATTACAATTAGCTGAAATAAGAAATGCACATAGAAAGAAGTGATGGCTTTCTGGTTAAGGCAATGGACTAAATATTTTCTCCATTCTGATGACAGCAAATATTCTGCCTCAGTTCCTTATTCCTAACTTGGGGATGACACTATGGTACTTCCAGACATAGTAACAGTGCTGTCTGCGTAAATTCATAAAACATTTTTAAAAGATGACACCACTGTAAACAAGGCCACAACAGGGCCAACAAGTCTATCCGCAATTTAGCAAAACCTGAAAAATCAGGATTATGTTTCACATCTCTCAATGCAAATATCAGTCAACTTGGAGAACTAAATAACAGGAGACAGCACAATGAGCTATACAAAGCACACAGCATAATTAAACTCATTCTTTTCCTTCATTCTGACAATCTTTAGCTTCGGGACTTCGTGATACAAAGCTAATAAAGGCTCTCAACCATTACATTTAAATTACATTGAAATAATGACAGATGATTGCAGATCTATCACTACATCTGTTTAGAAGCAGTAAATCCATCAGGTTTTGGTCACCCATCAATGCCAGGTCTATTTGCAAATTCCCGGAACTAAGACTATGCATAGCACCCTGCTTGGCTCAGACTCAGTGAGCCATCTCTTAACTGGTTCCATCACTTTTATTGGTGTAATTTTATGCTTTTATCAGAGACTTTTCAGCTCACCTGACAGCTTTCAGTGACAATCTAGTTCAGAGCAGAGTTGTCCTAGATTAGTGAAAATCCCCAAGTGCGTTGCCTACCTGACAGCAGAAGCACCGAGACCCGCCTCTTGGGTTTTACAGAAGGAGTCCCAAACTCCTTCTCCTCGTGCATTTGTGGGGAAGCATAGGTCAGCACCTCTCAGAAGTCACGCATCCACTTTTCATCAGAGCAAAACTCATTGCCTCAAAGAGACAGATGGGTAGCAAAATCTTGGATGACATTAAGCTCGTAAATTGTTAATTGCCCGAGTGCCTCACAACTACCATTGAAATATCACCTTTAAAACACAGTTGTGAAGCAAAACTATTAATAGTATTCAGCACAGCAAATCAACAGACCTGTACGAAGCATTGAAAGTCTATGCCAAAGCTAATAATCTAATAAAAGACTTTCAGAAATCGTATTAATGCATCAACTATACTTTGTACCATGCATGCAACATTAAAAAAATAATAGAAGGTCCTAGAATAAAGATGCTACAAGGGATTTTACCTGGGTCAATGAATAAATCCCCTGCTATTGCAGACATCACATCATATTATTCCCTTAAATTCCCTCAATCTTAAATTTGCTTGCTTTCCCGTACATAGGCCTGAACTGGGAGGCTAACCATTATGATGGTTAGGAAATTTATTTCAATTTCCACCCTACAGTTTATTTTTATCCAATGTATATGTTCACATAACCAAAAGTTCTTAAGCTTCTATAATTCTATTTTTGCCCTCCCTGGTGCATTATTCCTCTCAGAGCAGTTAAATCTCCTTTTGACCTTAAACTTTCCTACACTAAGAAGCCACTATCTTCTCATTTACCTCCTAAAGTAAGTTCCCTCTCATAATTTCCTCTACTTCATTGTGCTTTTAGTAACCCTGAACAGATTGAGTTTTGCTAGGAATTTGCACAACAGCATTAATATTCTTCTACTGGGACGTTAATGCTCTGAATGGAACTTATACAACACGTGATTTACAACTTTAAAACTGCAAAATAAATCAGTTTTCATTGCAAATGATCTTTGAGATTTCTATCTTTTAATTTCATGCAGAAATGAAACCCGTGTCTTAATACTTAATTATTCTACAAGTAAAAAGCTGCATGAGTAACTTGAATGTCACAATTAGCACTTTTCTGCTTTGGGATATTTGGCTGAATCTGTCATCAGGTTTGCAAACTGTGGTAAGAGATGCATTTTGGCAGCAAGATGGGTGACAGAATAATACACGCACTGTTTTGAGATAGAAGTACTTAGTATAGCTTTTTTCCTTTTCAAATCTCTGAATTTGTTTACTAAATAACTGCAAGCGCATCTTTTCCTCTGCTACAAAGTGCAGTTGGAAAAAGTACTTTCATCACAACTCACATATCAATAACACGAGAATTTTTTTTTTAATACCAAAATCTCAAGAAACAACACTTTTCAGCACATCAAACCTTTTTTTTAGAGGCTTCAACCTGCCTGAATACTAGCTTGAGCATTTTGTGTTTATCTATTTCTTTGCCACATCTAGAAAAAAAATTTCATAAGCTTTGCTCCCAGGATTCTTCATTTCTTCAATTCATCCTTCACAAAATCTTTGGGAAAAAAAAAAATAACCCTCCTTAACACATAGTTTCTAACATCAGTTACAATGCTGAGCAGTATATTTTTCAATAAATGGTCTGACATTATCTCAGTTTATACTAAAGGTTATCTCATAGAACATGATACTGATGTATGAGCTTTTGGAGGAAACCAGACATGGCTATATTATAGGAATATTTTTTCACCTTATCTAGGGAGAAAATCCTGAATCTCTTCTGTCTGTCATGAAAGGCTCCATGAATCCTTACTGTTCATGTTTTTGGCTCTCCACCTTGGTCTAATATTATTACATGTTTTCAAAGGCTCTGTAAGAGACACCCATACAGTATTATATACAAAGAAACCTTGAGAATATTATGTATAAATCCTGCACTTTCAATCTCAGTAGAGCAGTGACTGCAGAACAGCATTTGCTTAATGTTCCCCACAATCATTTATTAAATGGTGGAGGGAACAGATAATATCAGCAAGTATGACATATGTTACAGCTCTACAGAAGCAAAGTCAATTCACTGAAAAAAATATGCAGGGTAAAAAGCTAGATTCAAAATATCCAATTTCTTTCTAAATACTACGATTCTTCACAGGAATCTTTACTTAATATGCATAAAAGACTGCACAGATGGTACCAGAATGCTGAAGTACAGAATTGTTATTAGCCTCATGGAAAAGCAGCATCTATAAAAAAATGCCAATAAATAGTACATTCTCTGTCCTCTGTAGCTACAGACATGAGTAAAGCATATAAATAAGTAGAATTCTATTAGACATTATAAGCTTTCTTGTCAGTTCAGAAATTATGTATCTCATTTCAGCGCCGCAGTGAGAGAGAGAGTTCAAAGCTTCCCTTTTCACTCGATATCAGAAGGAACACTAACAGTGTCCAGGCTCTACTTTGCAAATCAAAACGTGGTCTTATATTTGGTAAAGATGTGTGTTGACTGCAAGGAACTCACAGTGTCTTCCAAGAAGATTTAAAGTAAATATTAAACGCCATATATACCAACAGTAAATAGTAGCATACAACAGCACATAAAGATATGCTGTAATAAGGATCAGCAGGCTGGGGCTGATCAGGGGCAGGGGTTTTTTGTTTTTAAAATCCATGAACGTTGTTATATCCCCAGCCACAGTCATGAAAGTTCCCGTCTTTTTGTAGAAAGCCAAACACAACAACAGGGATTGTCATTAATAAAATAAGTTTAAACAGCCGACACTTTAAAAAAAGTCAGAGGGCAGCGCTGCTGCCTCCTTCTGCTTGCTTCTGGAGGCTGCCATCCTGCCTCTGGGCACGATGCCCTCAGCATCCTTCTCTCAGAGGGTATTTTAGCTCTGCAAAGGTGAGATTTCAAGACTGTAAAACATATTAAATATTTACCTAAAATATCAACATAATGTTGATGCATTTATTCTGGTTTGAGTTGTTATTTGACTGTTAGAAGGTCTAAGCAACATAAGGACCTCATAAGGTTTACATTTCCTGATTAGTTTCTTCAGAAGTGCATTCATTAAGGGTAAAGTGTTTCATTTAAAACCTGGGTTCAGCGAACAAATCCGAGGAAGGACGCTGATGAAATAGAATGGTTTAGTTTGGAAGAGACCTTAGAGATCATCTAGTTACAACCCCTCTGCTATGGGCAGGGACACCTCTTGCCTTTATTCCTTCTCAAAGCTGGAGACAACCTAAAAATAACAACTACAGTTAAATTCAGTTAGTACTCCTGATAGTAACCTTAGCTGATATGGGAATGTCTTTAAGCAGACAAAAAGAAACAGGAAAANAAAAAAAAAAAAAAAAAAAAAAAAAAAAGGGAGGGCAGGGGGCATGGACCCACAACCCCCACAATTCCTCCAAAACAAATACTATACAACAACAAAAAAACACCAACCACCAAGAAAATTATTTCTCATTCTTACATGTGGTTCCTCAGGGAAAGTGCTGTGGCACACGAAACAGACAACAAAAAAATCCCACGTACTCTGTAGGGTGTTCAGAGAGACTTCTGTCAATAGCTTCCTGAAGCCTTGCACAAAACCTAAATTCACTTTAAATGCAAAACAAGTAGAGAATCATGAAAATTCCATCTGTACCAATAAATGCATGACAGACTAGCTTGCAGGATACAGTGTAAAGAGAATACTAATCAAGAAATATTAACTAGTAGTTATTACATTTTCCTTCCATCGTACCCAACAGTTTAGTGTTGCAGTTTAGTTAGTACAGAAAATAACATCTGTCCAAAATTATTTTCACCAACAAAACAGACAGACATTGCTATTCAGCTCTGTCAAAGGAAAACCTGCATAAAAGCAGTGTCAAGACCTTAAAAAACAAAGCTAATAAACAGAGGTAATGAACAAGCATCAAATCAAATTAAATATCACTCAGGTACTGAAAGAGATAAAGCCATGATGGATGGAAATGCATCACATCTCCATCTGTAACAAATACATTGCAGCATCCCAATTGAAAAGATTTGTTTTTTTGCTGTTCACCCCAAACAGCAGAGCGGAAAATTGCACTGATAATTTACATGCAAAATGTTCTCCATTAAAACCAATTTAAAATTAATGTTCTAATATTAAGTAACTAGCACTTGTATAAATTTTCTAACTTGCCATACACTTCAAAAAGAAAGTGTAATTCTTGAAAGTGGCTTTACAGATAAAGGCAAAACCATTATGTATAAATATAAAATGAAGAAACTGAGGAAGAAGGTCAATTGTCCAAGTTCTGAGAAATGGTTAGGTTTTATTAGAAAATTAGTAATAACCAGTTACCAATCCATGATCTTTCGCCAAGTGCTGTAACCCTACATTATTAATCTCTAACTCCTTATTTAATCCCTAACAGCCTTAATCAGATGTTCCTAGGGACCACAAAGGGGCCACCGGAGAACCTCAGCTAGTATCCCTGAGAATCACTTTATGTCTCTACAGTGACCTCTTCCAAAGAAGTTAAAAGCTTATAAAGGATAGATAAATTGCATATAAATTTCTCATGTACATAATTGCTATAATTGCCATAAATCCTGCATGCAACTGAAAGGGAAGGCTAGTGGTCCCACAACATAAACTGCTGAAATGTAAGCTATGCAATTAAAAAAAAACTAAATACTTTTTATAAAGGGCCATGAATGAATACCTACTGGAAATGTATTATAAAATTATGATACTAATATGCAGTGCTGTACATTTTAAACTCACTGCATGCTAGCAAGTATAGACTTCAGTTCTTTGAGCTTATCATACTTGCACAGGTAGGAAGAGAACCAGGATTCTTTCCTCTTCACAAACAAGGCAGACAGAAAATCTACTCTTTCTGTACTGCCAGTCTTGCTCTTCAAAACAAGATGACACAGCAAAATGTGTATTACTTTGCAAATACGTGCCTACACTCAGCCGAAAAATGAAAGTGAGGTAGCTGATGCAAACATAAAGGGACCAACAGTTTTACTGAATTCCAAGAATTCCATTTCTATACGTTTAATTATTGATGAAAATTTAAAAATAAATTTTAAAGCTTGAAATTGGAGTCTAATTATCTGGTCTAAACATTAGAATAGCAGTAACAAATACATTATATTAAGGCTCTTTGTTCTATCTAAAATAAATAAGAATTCACCATCCCTTACTTTTGGCACCTTTTCTCCAGTGCAAACAGGCACAAGAGCCTATCTATACAAGACACAACAAAAGCAATTGTTCTTTACTAGCACAAAGATAATTAGGAACTTCAGGCTGACTCTGCCAAAGCATTTTGACTAAACAGAAGTGGCTATGCATTTAACATCATTTGTCTTAACGTTAACATAGATGTCTCTCCCTAAAAAAACTGATTAGAATTAACATTTGGTCTTCCAAAAGGCACACAGTAATATTCCATGTTAAGACTCCACAGGCTTTAAATATAAATTTAAGAATGATAGGATTAGCAGTTGTAAGGGATTTATAGTTTCTTTCCTGTCCCTTTCCCAATGATTACTGCGATAGATGATTACTTCCAAGAACAGAAGGCTGAAAGTATCAGCCACTCCCCACCCTCACAGCTTTTCCTAAATCTCAACCAAAGTCTGGCATTGGCACTGAAGAGCAGGATTTTCATAAACACCCAAATGACTTGATTTTGTGCTCCTAAGTCCCACAACCATTTTGGAAAAATCTCTCATTTCCTACTGCCCTCTCCCTCAAAAGATTATTTTCTATTTAGGTACCTACACAAAAGCCATACACATACATGCCAAACGCACAGTATATCCTCAGCTGGCTTTGGAGAGCCTCCTGGCTCTTCATTTATGGAATGAAAATGCAATAATCAAGGACCTGTTTCAGTGAAAACACTGTAAAATTAATGTATTAATTAAATCAGTTGCTTTATTTCTCATAATTTGACAAACAATGTGAATTCCAAGAGGGTCATGTTCAGCACATTTGAATAATTCACAAACCATAGTCTCCAACTGGAAGCTTTTACAATTAACAACAAGCCCAGAAACTGATATGCTGACTAATGAAAAAAACAACATTTCTTTCACATACTAATTTCATTCTCATAAACTAAATCCTTTCTGATATCCTTTATGATATATCTAATGGATATTCCAAGTATATCTAAGTGTTCTTAGCATATCTAAACCATACTTACTTAATAATTATGTTTATTATAAAAGTCTTACATAACAACTAAGTTTAAAACACAAATAAGCAATTTGTCCTTGGAAAATTCTTCTGAATATTTCATCTGTGGCTCTTACTACATCTCCAAAGAGAAGAAAAAACCTCTTTTGTTTTAATCAGGCACCATGCCCCCTGACAAGAGACATGTGGGTCTCTCAGCAGCCGGAATTCTGGATATGGGAAGCAATTTTTTTTCTCCTGAACATTGTCAACGTTTAGGTTAACAGCTACTCATAATAGCATTTAAAATACAAAGTAGTATGTTTTTCTGCAAAGATTACTTTGTCTCATAGTCATGTGCGAAATAGGTAATGAAGAGAAGATATTCAGAATACAGAGCATCATGCCAGGGTTTGCAAAAGGTTTGACTGTGATTGTTTCACCATAAAATTTTACTTCCCCAGAGAATTTAGCCTCTTGTAGGTTTTAAAAACAGGACAGAACTTGAGCAGATATGAAATAAAACTTGAGACAGTTTGTCTGAGGCTCACAGTTTCTCCAATTAACTGTAAATTTTTTTTCATCCAAGGATTAATTAAATTCCAAAATACCTAATAAAATAAGTGCTTTGAAGCTTATATGACTATGACATTGATCCAGTTACACCATCTTGTAGACAGCAATGACAGGAAACAACAGATATTGATTATGACTGATTTTATAGCGTAACGCTGAATCTGAGACTTCTGCAAGTCGTCCCAACCTATGCAGAACCTGTCCAGTAAGATGAATGTGCTATTCCTCATGAACACAGATAAAGAACTGAGACCTTACTTAACAAGTCTATGCACACTGCTATCAGCATTTATGTACTACAGAGAGCATGCTTCTGAAGTGTCTAAGAGGGATCAGTGAGCATAGTAGTCCATCAAGTGCTCTGTTCGGATTTGTGACTAAACCAGCGTGGAGAACACACCAGTGTGTTAGCTGCTGCTGAACAGCGCTTGCACAGTGTCAGGGTGTCTCTCTTTCTCACTCGGACACCCCAGAGAGCAGGCTAGGGATGGCCAAGAGGCTGGGAGGGGACACAGCCACGACAGCTGAACCAAACTGACCAAAGGAATATTCCACACCATATAACAATGTGCTCAGCAACAAAAACTGACGGACAGTCTTTCCAAAGTAGCCATTGCCTGGAAACTCATTGGGTGTCAGTCTGCTTCTGGGAAGTAGTGTGATTGCCTTTGCATCATGTAGGGGAGTGTGCGTCCCACTTCTGCCCTTTATTAAACTCCTTTTAGTTTTACTCATAAGTTTTTTCTTCCTTTTGCCATTCCTTCTCTGCCCCATCCCAAAGTGGGGAGTAAACAAGCAACTGGGCTGGTGCTGGCCAGCAAATAAGCCACCCCAGTGAGATCTGGGGTTCATGAAACTGTCTAATTTTTCTTTACATTCCAGACACCTCCAATTCTATTGCATCTGCAGCAAGAATTACCATTTTTAAATTTACAGTGCAGTAACATTCCATGCATTCACCTTACATGAAGCAACATGTCAAGGGTAGGATCTGACCAGCTTTCACCATGTTTCATTACTCTGTATAATTCATCCAAGCCCTTTTCTAGAATGCCATCATGCTAAGGGATGTTCAATACAAAGCATTTTAACTTCAATATTATAGCTATCAAGAGAAAAAGGTCCTTAAAATCTTGCCAAATTACCTTTTATATTTCAGGCACTTTGTCTGCATGTGAAGTTTCTGTCATTATAACAGTTGTTTTGTATCCCTACATGAACTTCTTTCCTTAGTAACATACTGAAATAGTAATAACAGCAAATCAGTCTTACTACAACTACTGTTTTTCTGTATAGTTTTCTACTCCTTTTCTAATATTTCTTATTAATTTTTTTATTGGTTTCTGTGTACTAGATAATCTTCTTTACTAAACTAAAGAATGTTTCCTGATAAAACCTCCCCAATTAGGTGTCCTTACACATAAAAGTACATGCTCTGAATCATAAAGAGTCCCTTACTTGTGTCTTTGTTACCTTTCATCTGTCATCAGACTACTAAAACCCTCAGGCTGGTTTAACTTCTGGACATCAACACAAACTCTGTTTTCATTCAACTAAATTAAACTGAAATCTGAAATATGTGGCCATTTGTAAATTATACACAGCATCTTATTCAGTCTACATTCCCAGAGAGTTTATACGTTTACCTCGTTTCAAGCGGAAGAAAAAAAAAAAGAAAAAAAAGAAAATCAAGACGGCCATAAGACAACAATCTTCATACTTGAACATAATGTACTTTTCACAGATGGTTTACAACAGGTAGCAAAGGAAATGCCATACCCAGCTTGCATTCATTCTTGATTTCAGTGTCGTATTTTTAATAAAAACTAGATTTCGTTGCAGAAGATAGAATCTTCTTTTGAAATAACCTTCATAAAATCATGAGCAAACACTGAATCCATTGCAATCAATTTTAAACAACTCTTGCTCACGTGAATTGGCACAGAATCAATTATTAGCAAGCCTTTAAAGCCTAGTAATGAAATGTTTCTAATATGTATTCTACTACTTCTCATCTGAAAAGCATCATACAGAGTACTTGATCAATTCTCTCTTCTTCACTTCTGAATTTCTAAGTGACTTGATGTATAGGATTTAAATATGAAATATAAATTAAATATTTTACATCTAATACATAGCCTCATCTAATTTAAGCTCCTAGACTTATTCTTCCACTTTATCTATTGTTTAATCTGGGAACACATCAGTGGTGCCTTTACAATTTGGATAAGTGATGTGTAAAATTCATACCACTCATAAAAAGCCAGGGCTTTACCTTCAGAGAATTCTGGATTAGAAAGAGAAGGCAAAAAATGCATTTGGCAGCACAGAGAAGCAAGAAAAACACACCATATAACAGGCAGGACCCAACAGTCCCCAGGGAATTCAAATCTCAACTCTCCCCCCTCTGCACTGATTCATCCTTAGCCTCTCCCATCCTTCAAAGCCTGATTCACTCAATTGCCACCACTTCTCCTACTCTGAATTTCACTTTCTCCACAACAGAGATGTTTACAAGGTGAGGAGAGATTACAGCACCATTCTTCCGGTTTCCTTATTGTTGAAAAATAATCTATCACAACAGTCCAAAATCCCCCCTGAGAGTTCCTAATCTCCTATGCTACTCAATCAGATGGCTCTCAAAATAGCATACCATGCCTACAAAAAAAAATTTTAAAAAAACCACTAAAAGTAGTAAGTAATCACAAAAACTGTTCAGATTAAATATAAAGAAAGGAAAAACAGAGTTCTTTAGTGTCCAAATGACTTCCATAGGGCTTCACTGTTTAGAGCTTCTGCAGTTAAAGAGCACATGTATTAAATACCACTAAGAACAATTTCACTCTAAATGTCTATCCATATTTTATATGTACATATAGCCTTTTATAGGTTCAATTATTAGGACAAAATATCTGGACCAGAGATTTTATTTCTGTTCACTTCAAAGATTAGAGGCAATTTGGGATGGAGTTCAGTCAGTGATGTTTTATGTTCTGTGTTAACCTAAAGGGTAGACAGCAAAATTACAGTAGTTCCTCCTGGCCATATAGTCTATGGCACCTCAAAATATGTCATACTACCTTTTGTTCCATTATTGTTCATCATGATACTGTCATGCCCTCTGGATACAGGCTTTGAAAGCAACAAACATCAGAAGCAAGAAAGCAGAGAAAGAGCAATTGAACAGATAGTCTCAGTGAATAACTAAAAATATATCCCCTGAAGTGACAATCAAACATCCATTACATTGATAATTTTCTTTAAAAGCTATGACAAAAACCCTCTGAATTTTATTTACTGCGTATTTTGAGATGATTACTGATTTCTGCCTTTTTCATATATTGCACTTTTGATCAAAGACCCTAATAAGAATTTGTATTAATATTTCTTCCGAAAGAGAAGTATTGCAAAAAGGGATATATCCAGGGCAGCTGCATCTTATTAATTTTTTTTTAAAGCTATCCAGTTCTGGTTATCAATTTTTTTAAGTTTCACCTAGATGAATGCAACCCTATAGACTTCCCAAACTCCACCCACCGGCACACTGAACCAAACAAGTAGAACACCGTGTAGAAAACCATGGTCTACATTAGAGGTAACTAGCACAATCTTCTTCCATTTCCTGACTACATTATTTCTTCAAGAAACGTAGACCCAGATGTAACAGATTTGACCTACTAACAATGAGAACAACCACCCAGGACCTCAAGCCAACGCACTGTTATTGTGTTGTGTTGAGTATTGCAAACGTGTACTCACAGACCCTGGATGATTAACAGCTCACCTACTCCTTTTCCCAACACACAAGTATACAAATGTGTTTGGATCCCACTGCTCCTTCAACCTGTATTATCTTGTCAATTTCACAAAAACTGTACAAGAACAGAACTCACTTGTTCCTTATGCAAGTAACGTGCACATAGTTGGTCATGTCGACACTTTGAATTGTCATTACGAGATGACAGAGTGAAGTTTGCAACAAAATTTCATCTCATAGATATTAAAGTCATGAGAAATATTTAAAGACTATTAAGTCTACCAAAATCATCATCTCTGTTCATTATCTATGCTACATTTTTGACCATACAGCAGAATTTTATCAAGTATTTAATGGAACTCTGCAGCTCTATCAGTTTAATAGCAAGAAGTGTCTGTGCAACATTTTTGCTAAGGAATAGCCATGGGATAAATTTCAATCAGTTGTAACAACATAAACCAACCTAAAAGCAGATTTTGATAAGTTTGCTAGTTTCCTAAGTACCAGACTGGGCATAGTCAAGGTAAAAGGCTGGTGAATGTAATTACATCGAAGAAAATAAATTCCTAAATATTATACACATGAAAAACAATACTTTTTAAATTTATATAAATTTGATTCATAATTTTTACAGTCTCCATACAAGGAAAATCATAAGAAAAAAAAATCAGACTTATAATAAAACAGCAATTGGACAATGTTGAAGAGCAACCATGAAAAACCCAAATAGTCAACAAGGAGATTTACAGCCACTGTTTCAAGATTTATTTCTTGAAACTGAAATATAGCTCTGAAGGTCTATGGCTGCTACAGCTTCTACTGCAGGTACAGTTTGCTCAATCTGATTCTGCTAGGAAAACATAAATGTTTACAACACAGTAAGACAAAGCAGGAAAAAAAAATCTCTTTTTTGCTAAGTTTTACTTCTCTGCTTATTCCAACAAAAGCACTAGGAGTAATCTTTCAAAAAAAGTATTTTCTTAATACCTGTTTAGAAATTCAATCTTTTACATTAGTATTTTCTGCTGAAGCAGCAACACACCCTGCTTACAAAGGGATAAATCTACCAAGGTTCTTATGCAGCTCCAAGCTTTTTCATGCTGCCCAGAACTACAGAAAAGGCACGCTGATGTCTCCATAGGCTGTGGCAAACCACTCGGTCAAGGAGTTCAGGCTGAAACACGATGGTACTTGTTAAAGGCACACTAAGCTACCCTCACCCAGCTCCTGCCAACAAGCTATGTATTCCACTAAGTTGCAAGCAGGCAATTTTGGGCTCTGAACTTGTCTAAATCTTTTGGGAGAGCTAGAAGAGGAAAGAAGAGACACTCACTCCTCTGAAGGACAGAAGTGCAAAAGTTCGTAGCAGTGCCAATTAATGCTTTATGTTACCAATCCTCATTCAGAAACTGAGACTCAGTTTTTATAAATAAAACTGCAGGAAGAAAGTACCTCTCACTCTATACACCACCAAACTTTATCCAAATAGGGAATGTCCAGAAAAGGTCAAAATCTCTTAATCTTGAACATACCAACTGTACTTATACTCTAACAAACTGCATATCCTACACAGTTATAGCCAGACACTAAGCCAAAGCCTTGCTGGTGAAAATTCTAGACAATTACTCAGCAAAGAGGCAAAGGAACAAACAAATCTACTACAGATCCAGTACTACTCATATTCTAGTAGCTAGTTATTTAAACTTGGAGAGATTTGCATTGTGTTTCTTTATTACGCAAGTTATATCAGCTTTTTGTCAGAAAATGATGAAAAGCAATGGGAGTTCTTAGTACATTCAAAAGACAAGAAAAGGAAAGCAGGATAAAAGCTTCACTTCTTTCAGTTTCATTAACAAATAAAGTAATTCTGTAGCACTCAG
The DNA here is from genome assembly GCA_013400615.1 of Syrrhaptes paradoxus. NCBI lineage: Eukaryota > Metazoa > Chordata > Aves > Pterocliformes > Pteroclidae > Syrrhaptes > Syrrhaptes paradoxus. The sequence continues at coordinate 19,074 of VZTO01008032.1, read as the reverse complement.
CCCTGGCAGTCACACCAGTAACATTCACAGAATCACACAGAATCACAGAATGTTAGGGATTGGAAGGGACCTCGAAAGATCATCTAGTCCAATCCCCCTGCCGGAGCAGGAACACCTAGATCAGATCGCACAGGAACGCATCCAGGCGGGCTTTGAATGTCTCCAGAGAAGGAGACTCCACAACCTCTCTGGGCAGCCTGTTCCAGTGCTCTGTCACCCTCACTGT
>VZTO01008032.1:0-18694 GCA_013400615.1 Syrrhaptes paradoxus | reverse complement strand
TGGCTCATGGTCATCCTGCTGGCCACCAGGACCCCCAGGTCCCTCTCCCCTACACTACTCTCCAACAAGTCAGTACCCAACTTATACTGGAACCTGGTGTTGTGCTTGCCCAGATGCAAGACTCTACACTTGCTCATGTTAAATTGCATGAGATTTTTCCCCGCCCAAATCTCCAGCCTGTCTAGGTCTCGCTGGATGGAAGCACATTCTTGATTCCCGTGCAGTAAGCAAAGAGTCAAGTATTCTATTGCACAAGTTGAAATTGTATGAGATCACCTAAATATCTCAAAGATGGCAGGCTATCTTATAGTTTATGTAAATAATTACTGTTAAAAATATTTGTCAAGCCTTGTACTAGCAATCGGACTATTAAAACATTGCTAAAAGTCATCACGTAAGAAGCTACTTGATTGGATTTCATCCTTGTACATCTTTCTAAATCAGTACAGTAGCGTAAAAATGTTCATTATTTCAGGGTAACAAACATTTTGTAAAGGTAGGAAGCACTACGAAAATGCAAGAAGTTTGGTTGACAGCCTTACTAATCAACCTGGATTAAAGTTGCAAGGAGTTGGGGGAGGTAAAAGACTTTCCAACATATTAACATTTATTTTCTTACACAGACAACACACATGACAAATTGTGTATTTAGTCATGGACCAAAAAGCTCTGCCATACATTGTGCATCTCTGTAACTTAATCCAGGATTTACAACATTGCTCATTTCTGCTGCCTTTATTCCTTGAAATGCAGCAGCAGGATGAAGCTTGGTTTATCAGAGCAAGGCTCCCTGAAGACTTTAACAGTGCAGACTGCATCATCCGCAGCCTATTATCACTGCAGCCGCTTGACACAAAAACATTCAGATACCAAACGCTTACTGCAGCCTTTGGATACAGTCACATGCCCTCTACAATGCAAAACAGGAAGAAATCAATAAAAAAATAAGGGCTTTCCTTCGATGTTCACCTTAAGAATAAAGGAAAGGTAGACAGCTTCCAGTGATAAAAACATTAATACACTTATTGCAAAATGTTATAGCTGAATACTGATGAATGGAAAAAGTATGTAGGTGCAGGCTTACTGCAATTAGATACAGTTAAGAAAAATACTTAAAGATTACCCTCACTAGCTCTGCTGCTCATCTGCAGATTTGGACAAGAAAAGTAATTTATAAGAATTAAAATGAAGCCATTAAAAGCAATAATGCAATCAGTAAATTGGTACACGTAAAGAATTTAAGATAAGTAGGTTTTCACTGTGCTTGCATTCAGATTACTGTTGTATGGAATTATTTTCAGGAGGTGACAGTGTCCAAGCTTTCAAACTGAAATGTGACAGAGTCTTCAAGAAGACCTAGAACTCACCATTTTATCTCCAGAAGAGCTTAGCTCCTGTCCAAGCACAAAGATTAAAAAACCAAACAAGAAAAAAAAAAACAAAAAACACCACAACTCTGGAAAATGATTAACCAATGTAGTTTAAGTATTTTAGGAAACATTTTTTGAAATACACCTGAAGGAGTATTTGCTGGCAGTTGAGGACCCTGAAGAAACTGACCAATACACATACACGCTGCACAACTGTACTGTGACTTAGCTATGACTGGCTGAGAACGTAAGGTAAGGTGCACATATAGGATGAAAGAAAACAGGCAAACAAAGAAGGTCTTGTATACACAGAATCACATCTTTCCACCCTGCCCCACCATTTATTTTAGTAGCATTAACACAAGACTTCGCATTTCCTCTATACCTATAAAATATAAAATATTTGCACACTGCCTATAATGTTTTTACATTATCCAATGTTTTCCTGTCTATGGCTGTAGTTAACATTTATTATTTTGTTTACTACAGTGTAGCTAGGTCTTTTATATTTTACGGTGAGAACAGGAACATCAGCATACTTTCCTAAAGTATTATCTACTTTGTCAACAACTTTGAAAAATTCATTCATTTCACTTTCACAGAAAGTAAAATTACACTTAGGAAGAAATAACTGAAAAAATCTGCTTCTACTAGCTAAATTAAGCTACATAACTGTAGGAAAAGCTATGTTAAAAAATAATCTAGCAACTGTATTTCTTTCCAGGAATCCATGAATCCTTATTTCAAAAACATTAGAGGTTAATTTGACCATTTGAAAATGTCTCTTGCACTATTGAAACTCATTAAGCAGGGTCTTGCCAATTAGACCAGGCACGTTCCTGTTTATACATGCCCTAATTCTCACATACGTGCATTCACTGTGTTGTACATCCAACTTTAAAAAAAAAAAAAATCAAACCATGGATACATAAAGAAAATTACTTAATGGACAATGTGCAGCACACGAAGTATCTAAAGGACACAGACTTGACATTTAAGTGAGCTCAAATAGTAGAAATCTCCAGGCACAAGATTTGGCAGCTATGTGTTGGAGAATCAGGCCACTCCTAAGGTATTCCTTATTTCAATCGTGAATTTAAAAGGCACAAAATTGACATAAGTCAAATGCATACCTGAGCATACAAAACAGATCTTTTATGCTTTAATAAGAATCTCTTTACACATACATATTTTACTTAACCTCTGACTTCCTAAATTATTTTGCTCCAGAATTCATATGTAGTTCTAATAATATTCTCAAAAAGTCCCATCTAATCATTACTCTTCTGCCTCCACTATATTCACCAAAACATCACTGGAACTACTGAAACTACTACTGATAAAGCAGCAAAGGTCAGCTCAGAAAACTGCCTTTTGAGAGTTTTTTTAGTGACCACTGAAATCTCCCAAAGTCATCTACAAGCTTTTCCTATGATGAAAAAAATAAAAGCCTCAAAACATTGCATCCTGTGACCAAGTTGCCAGATGCTTCCTAAAATATCAAAAAGTCTCTCACATATTTACTTTTCAGAGGTTATCTGCAATACTGTCAAAGACAACATTGTCCAATAATTAGGGATTCTGTCTCAACACCTCACTGCACTAGGCACAGCACAGAAGCAACTCAATCCCAGAAGGGTTAAATCTGCATATCAGATGGAACAAACATACAGATGGAGGTGAGGTGGGCCAGAAAGACGAACAGATCAAAGGGATGCATAAAAGAAAAACACTTTCATTTCATACCCACCTCCTCCCAAAGCTTAAGAATAAACACACATAGCCTTTTTCAAACTGTCAAAACATGCAACTACCAGGTCAGGATTTTTCTACTAAAGTCCAATTTTATTTTTGTTTTGGGAAAAATTTGGTATAATAATAAGAGATAATAATTAATAACAACAAATAATAATCACAGCACATGAAAACATGGATTTTACTTGAAAAACCTGTCCATTTCCCTTGGGAAAGCTGAAGACACTTCCCACCCCCTCTACCTAGAGCCACCCAGGGTGCTTGGTTCCCAACTGCAAGCCAGCTGAACTGCCCCACTCCTTCACCAGTCCTAACGGACCCCCAGGCTTTCTGAGCCCCCTGCTCCCCACTCTGCCGGCTAAGCTGCCAGGCTGGCAGCCCTCCTGCTTCCTGGCTTCTCTGCCTTCTGCCCACTGGGTTGCCAGATTTGCCAGACCACCAACCAAGCATGGTGCCACATGGGCTTGTTCTGCCAACTGCCTGCCTCTACAGCAAGGCGTGCCGACTCTCCAGAATTCTGTCCCTGGTTCATCTGAATCCAGATAGAACTCAAATTTCAAGTCGCCACAAAAGCTACAAAATTTCAGCAATATCTCTCTTCCTCGTGAAGGAAAATCCCAGCTTCTGCATGGCTCTGCCACTCCTGCTGAGACGTAAAGACAATGTTCAGACGCTTTTCCTTTCTTACATGCTTCAGAAACACCAGAGGAGATGTGTTTATATAAATACAGAAGTAGTGCTCTAATCCCCAGGTTTCAGGCATCTGCCACTGATAGTCACTACTATCTGTCAGTCTGCACTGGGCCTGCGAGGGCCATGTGAGTGTTGGCAAGATCACAGGGTCTCTGCATCTTGCGAGCGTGACCTTATGCTAGGTGAAGAGCTGTCTTGTGCTACGTCACTGGCCACTGCGGTCAGAAATAGTCTTGTTTCTTGGCATCTCTGATCCTTCTTGTGTGCTGTATCTTGATTCTATCTGTTCTTCTAGTGAAAAAAACAGTTTTTCTGTTTTGCTTTACTAGTTCAAAGATGTCTACTTCTATTTCATTTAACATCTCTTTCATTCTTTCATTTAACTTTTTTAATTCCATTCTGGAAACACAGCTCATCAGTGCAAGCGCAGACATTAAATACAAGCCGCCTGAAATTTGTTAGAATCTGCCCACACATCTAGATGATTGTCCCACATGGAGGAAAGAATGCTAAACAAGGTATCTTCGAAAGGAGACTTTTGATATTCGTTGTTCATGGAAGCAAAAAGAACATCCCTCCCTCCACGCCTAAGAAGCAGTGATGAGAGCCTCAGTCAGGACATTGAATGTAGAGTAACTNTTTTTTTTTTTTGGTGGGGATTTTGGGTGTGTTTTTTTCAGTTGGTTGGTCGTGGGGGGCGGGGAGCACGTGCTTTTTTTGCTTTGCAGCCGCTGCTCTTTTGATCCCCTCTACAATACTTTGACCTAATCCATGCTCCATCTTTTTTATTTCTCTTTTCCCCCACTCCCTTATAGTTAATCTAGAGAAGATTATAAAAGCAACGCGAAAACAAGGTTGTGCATCAATCTTTTTCTGGACAACATTGGGGAAAGGAGCTTATAGACGAGGTTTTCTTAGTACAACAGTGGACAAGCAGTCTGCTCTGACTTTTAGGCGATTTCCTTAGAAAAGGCTGAGTACCTGAGATCTCACAAGCTACGAGTAAAGCCCGTCCACCAACGTCTGAGCACTGCTGGCATGACGAAATGGCGGAGCTGCTGGAACAGGCAAGATTAAGGATTCTGCAAATGGTACTCTTCCCCCTGAATCAACACAGACATAATGCCCCAGAATATGGTTTCTAAGCTCTTATCAGCAGTGTCATTTTTAAATGAAACATTAAAAAAAATATAGTTCCATCTGCTCTTGATATGTTACCCTTCCTCAGAGAAGAAGTGTCAGTCTTAAATATCATTTGGCCAATGCTAAACTCCCCCTTCACAAATTCCTTAGGTTATCACCACTCTCCTCTATCACAGCCCTTAAGTGCCAAGTTACATAACTGTACACTGTTCAATAGATATCTATACAGCAATTTTTTGCACTCATATGCCCAGATAAACCTCTAGCCACAGCTAACAGTTACACATACAAAGGCAGCAGCAAACAAAATTCCGTCACCTTTTAAGGACTACTAAATGGCATCCTTGATAATAGGCTGAGAAGAGTTGCTTTCAGCTACCAATTGCTTCCAACATACTGAGAGGCAGTTACTGTTCTGTTATTCTCTGGAGCCTGTCCTAGACCCACTCTAACGTAGCTCCTGAAGAGCAATATGGCAGAGGAATACTCTACTCTTCTGGTAGGAAGATTTATAACTTCTGCATTGTAAAGCTGGAAAACCAGTATATTCTATAATTCATTTACATTCTTACATAAGCTCAACTGTTAATCAAAGTAATGTGAAAGTGTCACCAAATTAAAAAAAAAAAACCTCCTATCTTCAGACTTGTCAGTTTATCTGTTTAAATAAGGTAATAACCTCAGATAGCCTCATCCTTATAAAAAGCTCACACACATAATGCTGATGAAACAATCTGTGTAGATCCACAGATAAAGCATCACATTGCTCAGCCAATCTGTAAAACAATACAGAACATAATCTTATTATTTACTCTGGATTTAACCTCACACATTCAAAAGCTATTTGTCCAGAGTATTGCTCTGTTTCTCCTTCTCCTTTCCTCCTCATTTTTGTATATTTAAAAGCAGTTGCATATTTCTGGCATTTCATCAACAATAAATTATCAGGACACTTCCTAATTTACACATCAGTGTCTGAAAGACTAGACTATTTTCATAAACATAGGAAATCCTCTGCCAACTATTGTTACTTTTTCATTATTACTAAAAAGATCACTACTTATGAGTGAGGCAGAACAATTAATACACAAGAACAGCCAAAAATTAAGTCAGCAAACTCTATTAAAAGTGCACAGAACCTTACCCCTAAAGGTGAAGGGTGGATTGAAAATCTTTTTCAGTAGGTCCTTTTCAGAAGTCTTCTATATACACAGATACATGTACATATATATCCTTATATTCTATGGGATTTCTTTAAGGACTTTTGGTTCTCTCCAGTGAAATACCAACCTGAATAATTGCACAGGAACAAAAGCTGCTCCTGGGCCTCTGCTTGTACCCTTGGTTCTATCATCACAGACATCATCTAAGAGTATCCACCAACCTACTGGTCCACTTTTACCATAGTTCTCTTTTGTGCCTTGTTTTTGGACCTAGTAGCAGCCTGAAGTCCTATTCTCTGAGAATTAGAAACCCTCTCCTAACTTCCAGGGTAAGATTACTCAAGGTCAGTTTATGTCCTTTTGTTCTAGTGACAACACTGTCCTTAACTAATTCTTATCCTTCTCTGATATTCAGTCCCTCAACACTTTTAAAGGTAACAATCTAAGCGTTTAGTGTCCTAGGCTAAACAAGCCAAGATCTTCCAAATCACTCATAAAACAATCTCTCCTTTGCTATAATCAGCCCACAGCCTTTACTTTTGCCTGCGCCAGTTTAAATTCACACTTCTTGAACAACAGGGGCAAGAACTACAAGCAAAATTACAGAAGTCGTCTCATCAATGACAGTGGTTTAATAATTCTGTCTACTGGAAATATCTTGCCTGACATATCCTACACTTCCATTTCCTGTCTTCATAGCTATATCCCATTACTGGTTCATATTGGTTCATACTGGTTCATACCCACTAAATAGGTATTTTGATGCCTTGTGCTGATTTTGCAGAAAATAACATCACCAAATTTGAAATATTTCTTCTCTATCTACACTGCGTGCACGTGTAAATCTAGTTCAAGATTTATTATTGTTATTTTTATCATTACTAAAAAAATATATGTGATTTTCTATGTATATACAGCACAATATTTTTCCCCACTTCAAATAAACACTTTCATTTTCTTCAACTATGAAACTTTCATAGAATCATAGCATGGTTAGGGGTTGGAAGGGACCTTAAAGAGCATCAAGTTCCATCCCCCCTGCCATGGGCAGGGACACCTCCACTAGCCCAGGTTGCTCAAAGCCTCATCCAGCCGGGCCTTGAACACCTCCAAGGATGCGGCATCCACAGCTTCTCTGGGCAACCTGTTCCAGTGCCTCACCAACTGTGTGACACCATTTACACTCTCATCTGGACCAAAAAGAAAATAATTGAGGTTATCATCTTGAATACACTGACAAATTGAATATTACTGGAAGCGCAGTTAAGAAATTGCCAGATCAACCAGCATGAAGTAATTTCAAGACCAAAAGTTTCAAACAAATTAATTATTTGAAGAGAAAACAATTAAAAAAGAAAAAAAAAGGAAAAAAATCAGCAATTAAATGAAAGCTAACATCTATCATGTAAGTCAATTTTTATTGCATTAGAGCAACCGCAATGATTAACAGCTTTAGAATGAGATGTAACCAAAAAGTAATAACAACTACGGGATTAAATCAATTGTGCAACATTACATATCGAGCAAAAACAATCCTCCTGACCCCGCGAGGGATCAACTCAGTCCTCCCAATCCTGCAGAACAGATGACTTTTTAATTATTGTTTTTATCATTACCTTGACTAGAATGCTCAGCAAGGCAAATGGGAGTCTGGGGAACAGCCCACTCTTGAGAATCCCCTTGTATGATCTGTGCAGTGATTTCAAACCCAGTTGCTTGAAATTAGTATTAATGTAACTGAGAACTTCACTGAAGCATTACTGCCTTTTTAGCACACTTCAGTTCCAAGAGCATTCCTTTCTTCTCACATTATCATACAAACTAGAAGACAACAACCAGTTTTCACTGCTATCTTTAGAATTTTGACTCCTTCGAGTCTATAAAAAGAAAATCTCATTTGTTAGTGTTGTATTGCCATTCCTACTTTTCCTTATTTTTACTGTTCTTCTCTAGACAGTTTCAAGTTTTGATTTATGCTTCTGAAGGCAAGGCAACAAAGAGTACACAGTCATGTGAGGACTACTACTAAAGAAATAGGCTTTATATTCTTTTTATTCTACTGTGCCTTAGTCAAGCATCTTCACTAGCCTATCTGCTTTTTCCTAATAGGGCAAATATTTCTCTCTCATTTTTTCAAAGTCTGCAGTGTGAAAAAATATTAGGCTGTTTTGAGTAACACCACATTCTCTTATTCCACTTCTGTACTGTCTTGTGCTTCCCCTCACCAAACAGCTAACAGCCTATCAATCAGCCATCATCACGATTGCAACTGATGCAATTCAAAAGAAAATATAAAGTGTCTTTATATCACTAAAGTAATAAAGTTATGACATATCACCTACACTAAATATATGTATTGACTCACTGTATTTGGTGTGAGAACCTAACATTTTCAATCTGCATAATCCATAAAAAGGGAATAAAACAGCAAAATTTTGAAATCAAAATATTACCTAACAGTTTAAAACTGATGAATAAAAATGAAAGAAGTATTCTTAGTCTCTCTCTCCCTCCTCCCAATTTCTTACACAAAGACTAAAGTAACTACAATCAAGGTATGAATTACTCACTAGGTCTGGAAAACAAACTAATATTTTTGCAATGCTTGTATCACTAACAATTGTATCACTATGGCCTAGAGTAAATTCAGGAATACTTGCATCCAGCTTTTGGACTTACTGTAATGGCAATGATGGTCTTTAATAACAAACAAAACAAATCCTACCAACACATCCAGGAGGATCCTTAACACAAAATAATCATAACCTTCCCTAGTGTTTCTCATGGCTCATCATTAGTTATTCTGAATCCTAACACCCTCCTATCTTGACCAAAGTTCAGTTTCACCACTCAGATGGCGTTCCTTTAGGAAACCAAGATAAACTGTAGCATGTCTGCTATTTGTGAGCCTGGAAATTCTCTAGAAGCACTTTCTATTTTTAAACACATTCTTTAGATAGAAAGTACTGGCATGCCATAATTTTTTCCCTAATGAAAAGCAGTATCCAACACATTCTGACTGTCACGAACACACATTAATTGTTCTTTTGTGACAATGTCACTGTGGAATACAATGCATATATCACTAGGTTATATATAGCTCTTGGTGAGAGGCTAGGGAGAACGACTGAACAAATCCAACACTGTGTATACTTAGGAGAAAAACTAATGAGAATTTGAACACTGGACTCCTGAAGAGACTCAGAAACAACCAGCATTTGTTCTTGCCTATAGCTACTTCATAAGTATTTAGATAACAATGAGTGATTCCTATTCTTTTAGCTCCCATATGTAGGGGCGCTTTGTGCTGAAGGAGAATTTTAGCTATGATACTAACTTTAGGCTTTGTAATTATAAGGTTGATAAAGGATCCTGGGAAAGAAGAAAAGCAACCAGATGTGCAGAGGCATCCAATTATGCAGGACGTGAGGAAGATAAGGAGAAACTNACTCCGCCGGTCGACTACACCATAGTATCACTACTTAGGTTGTAGATCCTGCCCATTTGAAGAAGAGTAACTATGTTGTAGATTAAACCTAATGAACTCACGGAAAAGCAAACCACAAAAAAAGAACTGCAAGACCTTATAACCTGTTGGAAAGATATAGCTCTGACAAGTACAGTGACACAGGCCAGTTGGCCAAACAGAAATAGAAACAGTGACGGCTGCTACTGCTGACAGCCAGTAGCAGGTAGGAGTCACCATGTGCCCTGATTCAGAACACAGTTGACAGAGGGCACCCAGTACTTGGCCACAGCATCTCATATTATGCCTAACAGATCTTGGTTAGTTCCCTCTACCAACTAACGTCTTGTCTGAGTTCCTCAGCTTTTATCCAGCTCACTCTCTTCTTCATGCCAGACTCACCCAACCCACAGCGATTTCACTGACTGATCCGACTACACCACAACAGTGCCACCAGCGCTGCATTACATCTGCTTTCTTAATCTCTCATCAGCACAAGACACACACCGCCACACTAGAAGTGGACAGTATGAAGATGTTACAGATTGACAGAAGATTTCCATTACTCTCCCCCACGCTTACAATAACCAGAGCAGGAAGCAGCAAGTTACTGAATTTGGGGTTCACTGGGATTTGCAGGACAGCACTACATACATGTATGTTCTTGAAGTAAAACAACTGAAGTCTTTGCCTCTATCAAAAGCTATTTTCTAATTTTGGAGGCCCTTGAAATATTTTATTATAACAAAAGAAGAAACATGACAATTAAACATTTCAAAATGTGATGCTGACATTTTCCAGCTTGGAGAAAAAGGTACCTCCTGGTACCTGTCCCTAATCCCCACTCCCAGCCCCAGCCAATATTAATCAAAAAACACCAGTCTCAGGTTACAGCCCTGGCTCACTTAAATATTTTAATCACCACTAAGCTTACACGCATAAAATTCTGCATTCTGCTTCAAGCTTGCCTGCCCATAATTTAACCTGCTCAGTGTCATTCCCAGAAGTTATAAGATTATTTTACTGCACAAAAGCAGTGTTGCATGAAGACATTTAGTGTTGTCATGGCCCTGACTGCTATTATCTTTATTGAAACCTGATAGAAAGAAGGGAATGAATTCTGCAAATAATCCATAAATAATTTTATGATGGGATTTGAAAAAGCAGCATATTATTGAAAGGAGATAATGGCCAGATAGCAACTTTATGCTATTATTTTAGACCTAAGGCTGGATGAAGTAATGCATCACTGAAAATATACCTGCATCCACAGTAGTTTTCTAGGCTCTTATGTGTCTTCAGGAGCTAACAGAAATTAACTGTTTTATCTCTATAATGCCATTTGAACAGATGCAACCAGCAGAAACAAAAGTTTGCAGATCCAGTTGGTTAATAGCTTTATTGTACCGAGAAAAAGTAGAACTCTCATTAGCCTGAAATTGTTTTCTGTTCTGAAATAAATGAGCAGTATAATTTGGATGTAATCATACTGGAATCACTTCAGCATTCTCTTCTCATTTTTTATCCCTATTGTACATCAGTCATTAAGGGTGTAAGTCCATTAACATTTGCCTTTTGGAAATCAGCAAGCAGCTTCCTCTCAGAATAGAGCTGTCCTTTAGTCTCTGCAAAGATGGGGTATTTTTCTGTTATAATGAGATTTTTAAGGGGGAAACATACCTTCTTGATACCACAATTCATGCAAGCCCTGAAACACGTCTTGGCTTCAAGCACGTACCTTAAATCTACTGGACCTTGAGTAAGATTCTAAGTGTCTTTTCTGAATCAAGGACCAAAGTTCATAAAAAAAGCATCAGTTGAAAAAAACAGATTTGAATGGCAGAAAAAGCACAATATTTTCCATAGATCCTTCAGAGAACCATTGACTTACTCAAGTTCTTTTGAAAATCAGACACCAAAGTACAAAGCTAGGGATTTTATTTCTTTATCCCATTCTGGAAAATTTTAGTTGACAGTTTTAAATTATAATGTACATCAAAATCAATAGTGAATAGACCAGAGTGCCTTGGATTTCAAAAATACTCTTGCACAATAAATTAATTCAGATTTTTTTAAGATATCACAATTTGAAGACCATTTCAATGATACTTAATATTGTTCCCAGTGTACTAGATAGCAACATACCAATTATTATAAAAATCAAGCTCATATCCTGGCACTATACATCTAAAGAAATGAACTAGCTATGTCACTAGTATAATACTTCTCATATTTTTCTTCAAGTTTGACCATCTGCAAGAACAATTATTTTTAAATAACAGAAAAAAACCACCTTTATATCTGAAAGACAATCTAAAATGTATTATACCAATGGAAGGCCACCTAGTTTTCTTAAATGTTTCAAAACAGCAGAGAAAAAGGAGATAAATCAGGTACCACATAAAACCACAGATATTTTCCATCTCAGAAACATACACGATCTGAGATATTTTATAAATGTTCTAGAATGCCCAGAAGTAACAACAGTTTGCTATGGTCTCCTTCTTCTTAGATGACCCATTGAGTTCTCTTCCAGCCCACACTGACACATTTGTAAAGGAGGAAGTCTTCAGATTTAAGCTTAACTTTCTATTTAAAACCCAGGGTTTTCACTAAAAAAAAAAAAAAAGTTTTTTTAAATTCAAATGTATCTTCTTGCCATAGTATTTTTGGAAGTTCAAAATACATACGTTTGATTAAGAATGAAGAAACCTACCAATGGTTTCTTTTTTGTTGGCTAGACCCACAGGCAAAAGTGCAGAGTTGTTTAGTATCAGGTTTTCCAGGAGAGAGGTAACATAGCAGAAAAGGCAAACTAAATCATGTTTCTATCCCCGTCATTATTATTAGCCTAATAACTCCGACATCAATACTTTGCACAAGTTTATCTCAGCAGGCTGTTATATGCAGTATGAAAACATTCAAAATTTTCAAGGGGCCTTTAAGTTCTCAGTGTTTTCTATTGTGCCCAAAATCTAGGCCATACACGCTTCTAGTTTCTTCTCTGCAGATAACAGTGGTACTTAAAAATCTCATCCACAGGCTAACTGCATCGATTGTAAAAAGAAATGTGAGGAGGCTAACGTTGCCAAAGCCATTATAACAATAAGTTATTCCAAACAGCGAGGGCACAGACGTAATGATGTGATACTTCAAACCTCACTCCCTTATGTTCCAATAGCAGATTAAAAAGGAGTTTTATTGCACGCAAAGTTTGAGCCATATTGTTATATACTGTGCTGCTCTTCCTGAGTGAAGGTTGATTAAAATGTCTTGTTTTACTGACAGAACACTGTCTTGAGTTACTCCGCTGGTGGAGTATCAGTATTCTGCAAGCACCCAAAGGCCAAACAGTGCTGTTTAAGTTAATTGTTCATTATGTTCACTGATGTCCCTGCTTCACCCTTTCTCTATCAGACAGGGATGTCGGGCAGATTTGATCACTGCAAATCTCAGAAAAGACAACTAACTCTTCACTGCCAACAGAGATTTGACTAGACATGTACTGCAGAGACCTGCAGTCTGTTTCATCAAATATTCAGTACAGCAAAGCTTCCAAAGCCAAATAAAGGTCTTACCTGCAGCTCTCCTGTTTTTTTCCCTCATGACTATGTGGTTTTATAGGCTTTCATCAAAGCTCTACCAGAGCTTTTTTTAAATTATTTTTTTTGCTGCATTTTCTTGTAGGGCACTTGGGAAAAAAATTCAACTGTGGCCACATTGTCTCCTTTCTTTTAATGCTACCAATGTTAACACACTGACCAGTAATTTGCTTTTTAGACATCTAACATTACATTAAACATGGAACTTGGAAAGCAAGTAATTTAATGTGAATATAGTGATCTGTTCATCCTCAACCCCTGCAAATTGACAGAAAAACAGTGCAATTCTAATGCATACCAACTTCACTACTACAGTCCTGTCAAAGCACTACTAGAACATACATGCCAAATGAATCTTTAATAAAGGAATGATGAAGAAAAAATGGTCAGAAGAAGAAGAGTTAGGCATATAAAATACATCTCCTTATCTCTTAACAAATAATCCATTAGATTTCTAGTCATTAACACAATTAAAAATGTAACATCCACTTGATTCTCTTCATTTAATAATGATTATTTTTTAAAGCATCAGTTATTTATCAAAATTTAAGTATAATTTAAACAAGGGATTGCATGTATGGTATAAGAAAATGCTAGAACAGCCTTAATACCTCCAGCAGTGGAATTAAGTCTTCAGGTGATTAAGAAGTAATATTAGATCATCCACAGTCATCTTGACTCAATTCTCTGATGTAAATCTCCCATGTGCACATGCACACATCGTGTGTTTATTCATCTTCAGCAGGTTCATCAGTCTCAAGATAGTCTTATATTTGTGTGTACTGTCTGTAATGCTGTTTTGCCATTATTCAACATTATTGGAAATGTACTCTTACAACAGGGAAAACTTTTTCACAAGGTCCCCTGAGAAGAGATGATGTATAGTTTTCATGACCATCAGTGAAGTCTACAGAAGCTGTATAAATGCTTTGTGTCACTTTACTAATTACATTTTTTCAAGAAATAAGTATTTCACAATAACATTACTTTGCACAACATAATTCAAGTTACTAAATAAAGAGGATTAGAAAATTACAAGGCATGATTTACTTTGCATGTACAAAGACACACTAAAAATTATTAAGTTGAATTAAATAATTGGCATGGCATTCCATTTGTCCCTTGCATCTTCCTAATTCACTTGCCATCATTAAACAAACATTAAGAAAACAATTTTTTTTTGCTAACAGTATTCTCCAATGAACTGTTACTTGTTATAAACACCAATGGAAAATACTGCACATCCCAGATAAAACTTACTCATGAGCATGTGATGCTAAAATTCTTTGGAAACATACCAGGGAGAAAGTAATTAATTATAAGTCTCATCTGTTACATGAGAAAAATATAGCACGGAAAAAAATGGCAATATTGTACAAAATTAAAATCATCATCCCACCAGCTTCCAAGGTGGGGGGCAAAAGTAGTTTTTATTCAATTCATTTTGGAGACATGGTAGACATTAGAATGATCAATACTAATTCTAGGCTTCCATTTCCAGTTTTTCAAGTCTGTTTATGCTCCTGCTATTTGCTTTCAAATGGTATGCTATTTTAGACTACCATACCTCAAAAATAATGTGATGCAATGTGCGAGATCATTTTTTAATAAATGTAAATTACTAGATGTAAGATTGACTTTCACATCACTATGCAAATAGATACTTTACCCCACCCCCATAATAACAGTGTCATCTAAGAAATTCTGGTATTTTGACATTTTGCCGATCTTAAAATCTGGACACATTCTTGTCTATACTTTCCAAATTATTTTAAATACAAAGGAGCTTTTTCCTTCTTTACACACTGTACTTGTTCTCATATGAAGTCCTCTTTTTGGAAAATGATTTTATTCAATCTTCCCCCACAGATTTAGAAAAGATGTGAAAGGAGTTGGGATAAAAAAACCAACTTTCTCGAGGTGAAGCAGAATGCAGACAAGTAATATACTATCTCATTGCCAGAATATAACGGCTGCTTCAACTTCCCTCTCAGCACCCACTCCAATATACACCTGTGCTTCTGCTGCCAATAATAACTAATATCTGCTATGTCATGTATTTCCTCCATACTACTGAAAGCAGCAGCACTTCTCTTCCCTTCTGTCCTTTTTTAAAGGGGGACAAACCAATATGAGCAAATGAAGAGGTTATTCAGGTTTTGCAAGGATTATTATCCTTCAGAATCTTCACCAATAATGAATTACATCAGTTTGCCACAAGGCCTAGCAAATTAACTATGGAGAGGAAAAGGTACCATATGATCATCCTTTCCACGGAATAGCTGCATCAGTGAACAGACTCCTGACAAAACCATGTATTGGAGATACCGTGGATACACAGTAAGATTTGCCACAGTCCAGTCATGCAATCAAAACACAAACTCAGCTGTGTTTCCTGATTTATTGTATAAGTACTTTGAGAGGTTACCAGATGGCTGGAAGAAAACTTACTCATGTTTCTCCATCAAAAACAAAATAATGTTAACTAAAATCATTTTAGAGGGCCATAGACACCAGTCACATCGGCTTTCTCACTCAAACGATTTTCAAAGTTTGTGACATTTTGACAAAATATTTATTCCTAACTAGAATGGTAATTCTTTCTACTGTGAAAATCTCAGAATGATTTTTAACAAGCAGTAAACATTCAACATCCAGTTTATAATTTAAAGTTTGTAACCATTTTTGGATGCAATGCTAAGGAACGTTATGTAAGTGTCTTTGTTTATGACTAAATCTCTTTAAAAATCATTAAGTCCAAACCAAATGTATTTAGTTGAAATCAGTATCCAGGCAACACAAAGGTTCAGTAACAATGAGAAACTGCCTTATTGTTCCAGTGGTCTCTTCATCTACTAGATCATTCTAAGCCTGGAAATATAATATCATCTACGAAAAACATACTTGAATAAGAATTTCCTATGTATTCTGAAAAATTTCTGATAGGGATGGTATCTGAATTAATATTAATCCAAGCCATCCTACATATAGGATAGAATTTAAGTTTTAGTTTAATGAGATAAAACACACAAGCATCTACTTTTTTACAACTTTGGCAGTACAGAAATCCAGTGAAGCAGAAGCTATCTGAGAATTCTGCCCAGAAAAATAACATCAGCTTGCTTAAGTACCCATTCTCACATGATGTCCTGCACATCTACACAGTGCTAGCAGGACAGAAATGGGTAGTAATAACATGCCTTGCTGCTCTCAACAGAAGGATGAGTTGGTGACTAGCAGTTGACGGTGCTAAAGAACAGATGGAAAATATAGAATCTAGTTCTCTGCATAAAACACTGTCACAGATCATAGGAAGGGAGTTTTGCATTTACAGTTCCTCCAGGGTTGACCACTAAGAGACTTCTTTTTTTTTTACAGTGTGAAAACACTACCTTTTTTATTAAGTAAAATAACACTGATTTCAAAAGCTACTTATTTGGAAGGGGTTTTCCCCCATTATTTCTTGAACAAAAAAATCTACCTCAGCCTTCAATCTTGCGAGTCATTTCACTGCTCTTAATTTCAGCCTGCCCTGTGGTAAACTGTAACTTTTCCTTAGTTCTGCTTTATTAATATTATGCCATCCTTACCTTTAGTATCTTTAATCCATTTTAATCTGTCTAAAATGTGAATTGCATACTCTAAAGACTAATAACTAGGCTATTTTTTGTTTTCTTTTAAATGAATCGCTTAGCACAAAGGAGGACCACATCTTCCACTGAGGTTCCCAGCAGTTACCATATTAGAGACAGTAATTCTCTCCACATTGCAGATGGCAAGTGTCCCAATGACAGCCAGCGTCCTTTCAACCAGCACACTAGGGTGAATATAATGACACTCCTGGGAAGAGTTTCCTGTAAAATGTTGAGAAGTTGGCAGATGGAACAGAAGATTTTAAGACTAACTTTTTGCCATGAGTCAATTTGGAAGAATTATAGCAGCTATGAAAGCAAGCTCTCTGGAAGAAGAGCATTTCTAAAGACCTCTTCCAAGAGACAGTCAAAGTAGCCAGGACTCTGTGGGAAAAAAAAAAAAAAAATCATTGAGTCTATACCTTCTCTTACATTGCCCTGTTTTGTGCGTGTTTATTTGTTTTTTTCCTCCCCTGGCACTGTTACAGGGTAAATAGAACAAGAGTTTTTAAATTTGAGAATTTTACACACCTAGGAGGAAGACATAAGGTAATTTTATAGAAAGAACACCCCTAAAACTGTTCAATTTATCAACCTGTCATTCAGCATAAACACCGCTACAATATAAAAAGATACTTGCCTGCACTAGAATGTTGGAAATAGAAAACAAAGAAGCTATTGGTTAAAAAAAAAAAACAAAAACAAAAACACAACCACCAAAAAACCAACACTATTTCTTAGGCAGTCACCTACAAGAGAAAAAAAGTACATCACGGATCCAAGAGGTAAAACCTTCAATTCCGTCTTGCTTACTCAGCTTCCCCTTACACAAACCTGGGTCACATGTTCCTGAAGATAAAGACAGTAAGCACAGTTAGAATAAACAACACAGTGGGGCCCTACCCAAAGACTTGAAGAGTTCACCTAATGTTTCTATTTTTCCACACCTAAAATCTCATTGGCACATATCACAAATTTGCATCCATCGCTGGAGGCCTGTTGCTCCCTAAACCAGCAAATGTATTATATTCTTCTATATCATTTATGTCATTTTTAATCCCAATCTGGTTTAGAAGTAAAATTGATAATTTTCTTCATGTATGTTAGTAATGCCAAATACTAACAAAAAAGTTTGAAATGTTGATTTTATTCATCCATTATACTATTTCTTCAAAACATTAGAACAGCAGAGGGTTTGCATATTTATTTGCAGCAAATGTATAACTTGCTTTAGTTAGCAAAACACCCACCACAATTTAAAAAAATGAAAAACAAGTTTATTTTCTATGACGTATTCCAGGAATAACCTATTGGAACATTTTGCTTTCTGTGAGGGCTATAAACCTAACTGCAGGATGCACACCTGATAATATCAGAAAACAGAGGACAAGTTACTCCATGATTTTCTAGTACAGACAATGTGAAATAGAAGGCACATTTTCCTGACCAGATGTAAGAAAGTGTAGCTACTTGTATAAAAACAGATACAAATCTTGAATCTGATATCTTGCATCCTATATTATGCAATTGAAACTTGCGCAAAAAAAGCAGAAACTCTACACTGCACTTACTCCACACTCACTTTCTGTATGTGCTAATGCCTGCAGCAAGGTGAAAGTGAGCAGGAGAAATAAAAATCACATTTACATTGCCAAATGTATGTGGAGAAGCAATTCTGTTAAGTTTCTTTATTTCTCAAAGTTCAATTGAGCTATTGTACACTTAATATTCTAGGCATTGTAAAGAAGATGTAGAACCTACCTTCATTTGAACACAACTTAAAAAGTCATTAAGAGAAAGACCGCAGATAAGACAGCGAGAAGGAAAGCACCAGACCAATGCATTAGCACTGAATTACAGAATCACAGAA
>VZTO01008029.1:82662-103645 GCA_013400615.1 Syrrhaptes paradoxus | reverse complement strand
CCTTCAAATCTAGTTTAAAGCTGCTCTACAGTCTGCTGGCCAAAGAAATGGCACCTGGAGGAAGAGCTGTAGAGTCAGACACACTCTGGCTACCAAAACACCAGCATCCAAGCAAGCCGTGTTTTGCACAGATTCTCTGCCATCAAGCCAGGGTACACAAGGTAGCTGTTAACCTCCATTACCAGGCAGAGAAATTCTGAATGCAGAGGGGATCCAGGCGTTATTCAGATATTTTTATTAGATTTTCAATCACCAGTTTATGCCAGTAATAGACAGTGAATTTGCATTCAGAGACATTCACATAGCTCTGCTTTACTGGGGAAAGAGTTGGAACAAAACCATCTTACCTTGCACCTGTTTGGTGAAGCAACCAACTCACCCCAAATTAGAGTCAAGGTCAACACATAAACCCAGGAGTCCAGGCTTTTCAAGAGATTTTGCAAGAACAGACATGACTTACCTGCTCTGAATCACTCGAATGAACCTTGCACCTCCCAGGTAGTTCAGCAGGAGACACAATGGGCACCGGCAACAAGTGACCAGTGAAGTTCCTCATATCTTATGTGAATGGCAATGCAAGAAGTCCACAGCCCTGGTCCCAAACAATCCTGTCCCTACAAAAATAAGGTGGTTGTTTTGTTTTTCTTCCCTTTAACTAGCTAAAAAATACATCAGCATTTACTTCTAACTAACGAACCAGCTCCATGCATACTTACAGCAGCTCTCCAGCAAACACCAATCAGCCAGTGTAGCCACACCACAAATAAGAGTTGAAGATGATGGCTAAAATCCAAAGAAGCAGCAACAAAGAAATGTTAATTCCCAAGCAGCACCAAAATACTGCTTTTGTACTCTCTCAATCCTGGAGCACTCTGTGCTGCTGCCAGGGTAAATGAGAATTGTTGCAAGGTGTCTCCAATCTACATCAGACACCAGTGACCTCCAGAGGCTGGTGCAATCATTGAAGACAGGTGGGTAAGAGGGTGTGAGCAGCCACACAAAGCTTGTTTTAGGAACATCTAATCAAATTAATGTTTTGAGACTTCAAAGCATCTCTGCTCAGCTGCCTCACTAGCTTTTGGAGAGCTTTATAAGATCACACAGAAGCTATTTGCAAATATGGGATTAATAGGGACAGTTTAAAGCTAGTATTAGGACAGAGATACTTGTACAATGCTATGTGTTGTTTAGGATGCCATGAATTTTCTCTATCCTGCATGAATTCAGATGTACCTGCATCATCCTCAAAAAATAATTTTAACTCTAAAAAAAGATAGCATTTTCATACTGGTGAGCAGCACACAAATCTCCCGTGTTTTCACAGGGGCAGCTGATTCCATGCCAACATCAAACTGGTGTGTCTCTCCTCCCACCCACTTCAGCACAGCCATTTGCTTTAGGGGCAACACCAGACTGCAATGGCCATCTTCAGTGAAACCACAGCCAAAGGCACATAACACCAACACACTGAAGCTGCCCCCAAAACATTTCACAATCCATATTCTTATTCTTTATTTTACAGATCAGCTTGTGTGGACATAATACTGTAAAATTTAGGGAGGGGATTCTTTTAAAATGCTTTTCTTCACAGGTTTTCTGTATCTTGATGAGATGTACAGCTTGGCTATGTTGTTACCTGATAATGCAAACAGCCAAACACAGTTGTTTTCCGGGGAAAATGAAGGGGGATGGAATTTTTTTTTTTTTTTTGCAACTACAGGGACCACTCCAACAGGTTCTGAAAAGCTAAAATTCCTTCATAGCATGCAATCTCTACTCTAGATAATACATTTAAGAAGGATGGAGCACCTGGCATTTAAATATAACTTTGGGAAAGCAATACTAAAAAGCCAAAAAATCAACAAATCTTAACTTACAGATATTTTGTTTCTATCTAACCATAAATCTTTTCCTTAAAACAAACAAACAAAAACCCACCACATTTTGAGACAAAACAAATGAAAATTATCTGTGGTGAAACTGTGGTTTACCTTTTTATTGGCATCTACAGAGCCTCAAGATTTATAATGCCACGTTCTTCAGCGGGCAGGTTCTGGTCATCTAAACAAGGGGGAGAGTACACTGGGTGAGGACAGCAGGATACTCATCTGGTCATCCAAAACGGAGTTCATTATATTTATTTATTAAGTCCCCAAACATGCCAACATATCTAACCAGTTACTAGTTTCTTATCCCAACTTTTTGAAAAGCTTTCTCCTCTCCACAGAAAATTCTGGCACACCTTCCCCCCTCTCCACCTGACCCCAAACTGAAGCATTTCAGTGTGGAAATACTGTCGGGGTATCAAATGGGAGCTGCAAGTTCCAGCTCGCTCAAAAAATCAATCCTAAAGTTTCAGAATACTGAAATTAGACCATCACTACTGAAACATCATCAAGAACAGCAAAAAAATTAAATTATGTCCTGAAAATTGTCAAGAACAGGTTGGTAGTACATATTGAGCGAAATAATTCTTTTGCTAAGTTCAGTGATGAACCTGCATTGTCTTTACCTACAGAGTATAAATGACTGGCACATTTCATGCAATTCCATTAAAATCTTAACTACTGTACTGTTTGGGATAGGAAAAACACAGGCAATAAAATAACAGAAACTCAATATTATATTTCTGCAAGAATAACCAGATAATACAAATTTACATTTCTTTAGGAGTTAAAATATATACTTGATGTGACTGAAGATCAAAGCTTATTTCAGGTAATTAAGTCTGATGATAGTCAGTTTCAGATTTTTACAAGTGTCTGAAAACAACCTTTTTTAAAACATTTTTTCTGTTTTTAGTTTTGAGGATATAGGCACAAACACACAGATGTAGTTATTCATCAGACAAAGGTGGCATTTAATTTTACACAAGATGCTAAAATTACATCTCATTAGAAGTATCATAAAAGTTAATCTAAAGTAGAGTTTATTAGATTATGTGCGTGTGCTAAATTTGCCCAAGGAAGATGTACATGTAGAATTCCTGGGTTGGATAGAAATGGGCAATACAGTGCTGGAACAAGACCTGATCCCTTCCGATTTACACCTCTATTTCTGTATCAAATTAGTACAGATAGGTATCCACACACTTCTGAAGCACTGGCTTTTTTAGAACTGCTTTACCCTCTGAAAATTTTTTAACTTTTTCTCTATTAAATATAGAAAATCAGAAATATATTTCTTGCCAGCAGTTCTCCAGTTCTGAAGGCAAAAGCAAAGGCTGCACGCAACATGGTCAGTATTTTAGAAGCTATCAAGATCCTCTCCGTTAACTTTATAAGAAAGCAATGTTGATATAAGGGCTTAATTTTTCGCAGCTTTCCCCCGGCCATCTTCCCTGGGACACAAGAGATTGTCAAGATGAGGTGCCAGGGAGTAATTTCACGACTCAGAGTTAGACAATCCAAAGATAAACATCCAAAGATGTGGACACTTCCTAAAATACTGCACTGATTTCACAGAACAGGCAGGAAAATAGGAAAGCAAAGGGAGCAAAATGTGGGGAGACGATAGAACATTGCAAGATGCTGAAAAACAACAAAAGACAGCAAAGGATGCAAACTCCACTTGCTGTCACTTAGCAGCATGGTGAAGTTTACTTTTCATCCTCTCAAAGACCCGAATTAAAGCCCAGTGAAGTGAGCTCAATCTGCATCTGAATTTCTACTGCATATAATAATACAAGAGCTTATACTATTGGGAAGCTGCTTGTCATAAAAACAGCGAACACCGGGATACACAAAATAGGTATATGCTTCTATTAAATGCTATTAAATTTTAAAGAGACCACCATTAGTGCAGGAAATCCTTGAGCCATGATTTGCTGTGGGCCAGAGTATAGCAGTGCCTCTGAGAGAACAGCCCTGCTTGTCTCAAGCTCATTTATTTCCTCCAGCATCCATTACTGGGGAGTGCTAGAAAGAGGAGATGGAGATAAATGGATCTTTGGGCTGAGATGATACAACTTGTCTCATGGTCCTGGTATGTACATTGTAAATGCCACAAAGAGAAAGAGCGCACAAGAAAGTCAGAAGAATGGACTTCCAAAAAATCTCATGGTTTAGATTTTTTAATTATAAATAAAGATGATAGAATAGAAGCCCAGTGTAATATAAATACATTTAGGACAATTTTAGTGTAGTTCTGCATAATTTAGGGAACCTGCAGTATCAGCCTTTAGTATAAAGGTAGGGAAGGGCAGGGGCAATGAGCACAGAGCAGCGGAGATAACCATCAAAGACAGACACTTATATTCTCCAGCCATGATAGAATTTGAGTTCTAACCTCTGAGACTTCCTGTATTTCATTCTTTTTCCCCCAAATAAATATATTTTGACCAAAATTTATTTTTCTTTTATCCCCCCTTTATGAATGCATACATGCTGCCCCAATGGGAAAGCATTATTGAGCTGTGAATCAACTGCAGACGGTGTAAGTAGTGAACTAAATAAACAGGAAAAATATGAACCCCGATGTAGAAGCATTCTAAATTTTAGAGTGTCTTTGTGACCAGCACAATCCAATCAAAATACAAAACAAATAAGTAAAAACCATCTGCTTTGAAGAACCTTATCTGTGAGTGCAAGTTTTCTTTAAAAATATATTGAAATAATTTTCATTACTATAAATTTGAGAGACAACTGAGTAGGCAGAAATATTCTACAGAAATTTGCTTTCTTAAACGCAGGAGAACAAACAGCAATCTGCACTGCACAGTTGCAACCACTGACGTGCTGGCAAAGAACGGTGAGAGTGAACCCTTGAAAAGGGATGGTTGTGTTGCTTCGATCCAGCAAATCATTAAAGCAAACCTATTCCCATCTTCAGACACTGGAGCAATCGCACTGAACGCTCAATATATAAGCTTAATAGTAGGATGCACAGAAATACTCATCTCTCATTCATGTTGTGTCTGTTTTTTATTATGGCAGAGGTAGCTTTCAGTTCCTTGTGCTACAGCTGGACCACATCAGAAAGACACTAAACTATTATTTTTACTGTCAACATTTAACTATTGCTCTGAACACTGATTTTCTAACAGGTGAAATAACAGTAAGGTTTAGCCATCATGTACCAGCCACTAGAATCTCAAATACTGGAATCCACTCAAAGAGGCATTTCTAATTTTTCAGCATCCTTGCTCTGATCTTCAGTCACAAAGCAATCTAATATTTACTAGAAAAAAAACCCTGGTATTTTCTGTTGTTATTGTACTAGCAGATATTGTACGGCAGGTGAAGGGATTGCATTTCACTGGAAAACCTCTTGACCCTTATTAGTGCTTCAGGGAGCTTGAAAGCCAGATGGGATTAAAAAAAAGTCAATAAAATAGACTGGTACATATTTTCGTGGCTTTCTGAAGCAACAGGGGAAATAATAACAGTCAGGTTTAAAGATCAATTTGGAATGAAATGCTTACAGGCAAATAGGTACGATAATTGCATTAAAGCATACAGTGCTTGTTTTCAAAAGGAACAAGGAATCTTATAATCAAATCCATTTCTAGACCATATCTTAAGTTATATTATTTTAATTAATCTATTCAAAATGGAGTTTGCAAATAACTAAGGCAGAAAATAGATATTGCAATTTAAGCAGTATTTCATTTTGATGTTAAAAAAAGATTGTTAGACATTCACAAAGTATTCACACTTATTACGGTTGTGAAGATTTTTTCATATCTACATAGTAAAGAAACCACCTGTTGTATTTTTAGTGATCTTCATATAGATTATATTATGTACATTTACCAAGAAAATAAATTCTTTATGTACAGATAGCATTGGCACCCCCTTGGATGGTTAAGATCCTGTATGATGAAAGCAGTTTCTCTGCTGGCATTTTACTACAGACTTCATTCTGATATCCTTATTCTTCCTATACAGCACTTTATGTGGCACGTAACTACCTCAATGACATAGAAGAGACCAATTTTTGCCCTGGATTTGAGTGAATATTAAGACAAGTCTGGAAGTTATAGCAATAAATTAAAAGCCTTCCTCAACTTGATGGGGAAAAAGGAGTAAAAGGACAGTTTCCATGTCTAGGAACAATCCCTGCAAAGCCAAAAGCTTCCATTAACGTATTCTATACATATATGTATATATGAATGAATCTATAATCCATTTTGAATTGCTGGCAGGATCAAGAGATAGTTTTATCAAGCTTATGCTTCCTACCTACTATTTTTAGGCAATTCTGTAAACATCACACATACCACTTCAAATACCCACTTTTCAGGAAAACTTGAACAAAACTTACACATAATTTTTTAAGGAAAGTAATTATATCTAGTTGGTACTAACTTCTCATACAAATGTTTCCAGGACAACAACCACCTCACTGCTTGGAAAAAATTCCTATCCTGTTAGTTCAGTGGTTCACCCTCCCCTAAGCCCACGCAACACAAGGCTTTCCTGGGCTTTCTGAAGAGAATATAGAAAGTTCTTATGGCTATAGTCCGAATTATTGGGTTTTTTCCCCTAAACTCTATTTCCAAGTAGAATTACAAGTTGTGTTACAGGAATCTTTTTATGTCGCTACAGTCTGGCTAATGCTAACAACCTATTAATGAGTCCTTGCATTAAAACCTCCTCAGAGCTCCTGACTGTATTTGAGTAACAAAGATTTAGGGAAAAGCAGAATTGTGGGAAGTCAAAACCAAACCACTCTGCTATTATTTTAAAGCCATGTCAATAAAGATGCCTGCTAAAGTCAGATCCACTTAAAACCCTATGTTAAAACAGGACTTTTTTCAAGCTTAATCTAGTGCATCTTTTTTACACTAAGCTAGACAAGTTTTTAATACTCAGAAATATACATTAACTCAAAGCTTTATTTAATGTCCCTGTCCTATCAGTCTAACACTCCATGCTTCTACTTGGCTACAACAGCTTTTTTTAGAGTTGTTACAAACTGTTTCAATACGTGCTTGGTATTTCTGTTTTAGACATCTCCGTGATATGCAGTTAATATTTCTGCAAGGAACAGTTCACAGGCTGGTCCACAGAACTCCAAGTTTTAATTTGGAATTCTAAAGAACATCTTATTTAAAGTTCTTTGGACTTCTAAAAGGACAGGTATGGCTTTTAGAGGCTCATTAGGTCTCAAACTATAGTTTTTCCCTTAACGAGTACAAAGACGTATTATCTGGGGTGGTATTAGAATGGAAAATTTGTGTGCAAAATTCATAATTTGTACCAAATTCACAATTCAGTCTGTACTTTTACTTTGGTTCAAGCTAGGAGTAATGTAAAAATGTCAAAAGATTGGCAAAAAAAGTTCTTTCATTTTTACATGTACTAGGGGGATTACAGCATCCAATTTAAAAAACACAGACATATATCTGTGTATATATAAACATGGTAAAAGGTGTTCTTACTTGCAAAAGTAGTGATTTCTAAAGGACCACATTCTATGAACTTCTACATAAAACCCCATAAAGGCAAGATCACTTCTTGTTCCTTTCTGTAACTTTTTGACATTAATTAATTTTTTTTTTATTAGTCTGGTTAGATATTCTAGTAAACACATGCAGAATAGTAGAAATTTGCATACAAATAAAAGCTGTGTAGTCATATTTTCTTCTAAGTTCCCATACACGTCCCTAAAGAGCCTAGGATATATAAATTACAGAATCATTTACCTAACAATCTTTGATGGCTATGTATAACAATATAACCTTCCCAGGATTTAATTAAGCAAGTTCAGAACATGGAAATTTGCAGTAAGGAGCCACCAGAGAAGGATAAATTTAAAGAGTTGCCCTCCATTTTTAAGCTTTTATGATTTTATTATCTTAACTAAGAATGAGGAAAAAATGCAAAATGCAAACAATTACTATTTATCTTAAGTTTTTCTTTCCAAGACAGAGAAAAAAGACTTTGCTCTTAGTGTCCCACCCTTTATAGTACTTTTGGAAATGTCTTGAATTTTCGTTTCACCCCTTTCAGGGATAAGATCTGTCTGGAAAGATTGATATTAAAATTTTCCTTCCTCTCACTGTGAGCAGGGACTGTACCTGGACATATACAGAGTGATAACACCATCTGACAGTGGATGAGACTCTACTGGCTTTGTAAACATCACAAAACTGAGACTATATATGTAGAATATTTTCTTCTGCTCACATTTATGCAGCAGAAGCTCAGCAGAACAGCTCCTTTTAAGAGTAAACAGTGTTTTTTAGTGTCTGTATTCCATTTATCTATATGAAATATTGAAATTAAAATTAATTTTACCTTAAAAAGGAATAACCATATATCCTTTTACTGGAGTAAAACCCATGTTATTTTGGGACTTGAATTGTCAAAGAGAAATCCTTTGTTCTGATTTTACATGTGATGTTTTGAATGCTTATTATGCTGGTTCACATTAGCAAGCCACAGGTGACACAGCAAAATCTACCTGTCATGTCCTACAGTAAGATACCTATTTTGGAAACTAATAAATGAAAATTAAAGAAAGTTATTTTACCCATACTTCCACTTTTTTTAATACTAAAAATCTTCACACATACTCCATTTAATTAGCTTATCTTACCAGTTGCAATTTTGTTTGCATTACCAATCAATTTATTTTTTCTTTTAATTTACATGGGGTTTGGGGGTTTATTTTGGGTCATGTGTGTCCCCCACCCCTTATTTCAAATAGAATTTATAGGAAAATTGGTATTATGGGTTAATCTTCCTTTAAATGTTGTACAAGCAAGTGATCAAGGACAATCTGCTTTGAAATTCTTTTCACACAGCTGGGACTCCTCATCTGTGTTGTTACAGAAATTTAATTCTCTTCTACTATTAGATTAGTTGTCACAAGTTCACGTGTCTACTACAACTCTGACAAGTACTTGATACAAGGTAGATCGAGACTCACCTTGCACGGGATTTTGCTACAGTGGATAAAGCCATTAATTTTTTAATGATGAGTTTCTGTCAGTCATTTTGACAGTGAACATTTCTTGATGCATTACAACAAAATGAAACTCAGGAACCATGTCCCAATACAGGCCAGGTAATGTTGCATGTTTGTTGGGGGGTTTTTTGTTCTTTTATTTTATTTTTTCTTTTCCAATGAACTCAGGTGGGTACAGCTTTGAGGTTCCTAAAAAGCCAGAAGACTTTATTAGAACTTATGCCTTGGAAAAGATTCTGCAGTGATTTCCATAAAATTTAATAGACTTTCTTTTTTAACTCTTGAATAAAAAGGATTCATCAACATTGTTAGGATCATCAAAATGAGACTAAGGGGGGAATGCAGGGGAAAGGGGGAACCTACATAACTACCACCAAGAAAGTAAATGGACTTCCACAGCATCATATTAAAAACCAGAGACCAAGGACTCCCTGGGTTTGCGTTTCTGCACGTCTCATCTAGTGTGCCTTCCAAACTTCATGGCCTTCCATAAGTGCTCTATTTCATTATTCTTTTTTGAATCACTATTCTAGGAGGCTGGAGTAACTTGGCAATTGGGAGGACAGCCTTCCTCTCAGGTACTTTCAGAATCTATTTGAACAAATGTGGGGTACCTCTCGCATTACATACCGATTTCTAGGTACACATCCATCATCTCCAACATACAGGCCTTTAGGATGTGCAAAACCAGTAGGATTATAATTGTATCTCTGTTAATTTCTCAAGGTACCAGCTTCAGATTGAACCTGTTGAATAGATATGAATTCCTACATCAAGCAAAGTGGCTTTCTCATATAAATTAGCCAGCCCTTTTTTACATTCAGCAGACTATTATTATGCAAAATGCAGCCCATCATGCCGAGATTGACACCAACAGTGAAACTTTCCGTAAACTTACTGAGTAAGGAACCATTCCAATGAGTTCCATCAGTATTGATCTGATAAGACTTTGTAAAACAATGAAATAACCCAGGACAAATAGTTCTGGGCAAATGCTGTATAGAATTGTTTACAAATTCCTTGAGGTATATCTTATGCATTGGCTTTAAAAATTTTTGTTCCATATCTTTATTTCCTATCCCATGTTCTATGTCTATAATACAACAACACAAGATTTCTAGACAGTATTTCTAATGATAAGAGATAACGCTATCTGTGGAAAGGAAAAAAAATATTTCAAACTTGAGAAAAGTGCATTCTTTTTTGCATGAGCAAACTAAAAAACCTTGATAAAAATTGCAGAACAGTAAATCTCATAAGAATACAAGAAAAATCTAGAAGGCCATAAATGACATACTACTATTCCAGTATTAACATACAAAGACCTTTTTAGTATTCTCTGCAACTCACGACTTTCCTTTCACATTGGAAAATACCATCGTTGTAATTTATTATTTTGAAAATAATCAGAAATACTGCAACTTCAGGAGCACATACAAATATCTGGGAGTAGTGTGCATTTTCATCATTTCTATATCGCTCCATAAAGGGGAAAATCCCATCATTCATTTAAACCCTTCAGCATCTGTTTATTGAGTCAGAATTTACTATAATAACTGTCTTCTGATTCACTTGCGATTTCTATGCATATCTTAAAGAAAATACATGAATAAGACACCTGGTACTTAAGAAATTAAATGAAATCAACATCTCTAAAGTTTTTGTCTGGACCAAAATAATCTGATACTTCCAAGAGATGCAGTAAAAAGCTCAAAGAATTTTTGATTTATTTTAGAAATAACAACTTACATTTAGTTCTTAAGAATATTTCCATATTTATAGCCTTTTATCTGTAGGCTCTTAAAAGGAAATAATCTCAATAACTCTACTGAAAGGTCATGAAAAAAAAAAAAAGAGATTTCTTCTACCATAGTTAGCTCAAATAGTGGAAATGCTAACTTCAGAGTTTATAATGCAAGACAGAATTGCAAACTGACAAACTGCATGAGGCTTATCCCAAATTCTCTTTTTCCCCATTACAAATACAGAGATAGTCCTCCTTTTTTTCCCCTTCCTATATCCAAATGCCACCTTTGAAAGCAGGAAGGGCAGCCTCCGGGCATGCAGCAGAGCAGGGACCAAACGCCCTGTAACTATTCTGCACACCTGCACTCCCTTGCCAAGCTCCAAGTTTCACATGCACCCCGATGAACCCTGAAAATGGCGATAACCCTATTTGCACTGTTATTTCCTATTACTTAATAATAAATCTCTCATTCCATAACTGAAACAGGAGATTATTGTTACCCTTGTTAGATCCTAGGGATCCCAGATACAAGATGAGCCTCAAATTGCATCATGTCATGCATCATGCATACGTACATACATATGCACGATTAGAAGAGCACCGACCCTTACTTGGATGACACAGGTCTTTGTTTTAGAGATTTATTCTACCCAAGACCATTAGAAATAAGCGATCAATCACTATGACTTTCTCCAGCTTGTCCTGATCTTTTCTGGAACATTTCAGCCACACCATTATGTTGCCAGCATGTAAACTTCCACAGCTTTCCCATATCAGGTGCACGAGAACAGGGCTACCCCTGTTGTTCAGGGAGACAAGAGTTATTTGTGACTTATGTTTTTTGCTCCATATTTTTAGCCAAAAGAGAAAGAAGGAAGAACATCACTCTCAAAATCTTACAGCGATGAGAACTGCCACAGTGCCCAAACATGTTCACTTAAACTACTTCTGTATCTCCAACGGTGGCCAGGGGATGCTGAATAAAACAGTACAAGAGGAAAAAGGATGGGATTCACCTTCTTCCTTCATGCACTCAGCTTTTTTCTGGGTATCAGCAGTTACAGGCTTAAACTTTATCAGTGCTGCAATGTAATATCTGTTTTCGTATCGATTCTCTTCACGTGGAATCACAACGACTGCTCGGGTACATTCTGTAAATCCCACCTGGCTAATAACGGACAGAGATTCGGTTGGGATCAAATGGCTGCAATCAGAGCATTTTATCAGAAAGATCCAACCCTGTCTTTGTTAACATAATACAGCAACAATCCAGTGATCTGACACAGCAAGGTGTATTTCATAAATCAAGAGCAAAACACCTCCATTCCCTGCTGCATGCAAAACTCCTGTTGCCTGAACCTGGGGCGAAATCCTGGTTGTGCTGAATTTAATAACACTACTCCCATCGACCTCAGTGGGTCCAGGTTTTCACTCCCTGAGCCCACAGGGGGTTTTGAAACACTGTTTTTGGCATACAGAGAAAAGCAATAACAACTTCATATACTCAGCTTTTCTTTTACAGTAATTCTGGGCACAGTTATATATATTTTCTTAGAATCATTTATAGTCTCCTTTACTTCCCTTAACTACTGACTATTACGTGACAGATGTATTATTTCAAGTAATATATAAAATCTCATACCTACTTATTGACAACACGCTAAGTTAGTACCTTTTAGGCAATTCTCCAGCTCAAAAAAATGCATGTTAACAGAGCAAACTCCAGACATCTCAATACCACAGGCTGTGATCATTTTGAATGTAAATGTACATATTAATCAGCTAATCACTAATCCCTGAAACCCCTAACTGCAATATTGGCAGATCTTCTGAAAAAGTATTTCCAAGCTTGCATGACTGCTGTTGCATTTTACTTAAGGAAGCATCTGTCACATAAAAGGCTAGTTAGTAAAATGAACTAATTAACAGAGAAGGTAAAGGGAGAAATAAATCTCAAGCACAAGACTATTGAAACGCTGCCATCCTTTCCCCTCCAAAGCCACTAGAAAGGCTCACACTTGGGAAGCATTGCTGCAGTTTGCAAACCTTTTACATACGTGAAACGTGTACCATTTCCTCCATTTTCTGTTATACCATATTGAACAATGACTTCATTTATTCTATTAAAACGCATGCAGTACATTACAAAAATACAGTTGTCAAAATCTGAGCCTCATTTTCTACTTGAAACACTTGGTTTGCCTTTTAAGATCATTTCAGCAAATTAGGCAATTTTGAGAACTATTCTTGGTGTGGTTTTGAACTATTTTATTAATTTCTTATTGATCTGTACCTTTGGGACTTACAGATCTCCAGATCTGTGTTTAATTTCCTTTAATGCTTGTTCCAGCTCTTCTGTGATATCTAATCATGGTGGATGTCCAGTGGGTTTATACATATTTTAAAGTCCCTCAATATCTTGGCCAACAGCGTTCTCCAGAACACTTGAAATCAGTTTAACTTTTTAAGCTAAAACCAGCACTGCAACTGCTTCCACTTCCTCTTATGTTAATAAATTAGAATATCTTGTTGAAAAAGTAGGAAACAGATGGATACTTTGTCAGAGTGTGAAGCTCAATGATTTTGGTGATAACGTGTGTGCGCGCGT
The DNA here is from genome assembly GCA_013400615.1 of Syrrhaptes paradoxus. Lineage (NCBI taxonomy): Eukaryota > Metazoa > Chordata > Aves > Pterocliformes > Pteroclidae > Syrrhaptes > Syrrhaptes paradoxus. Next base: position 90,374 of record VZTO01008029.1, on the reverse strand, counting down.
GTGTGCATGTATCTAGATCTATCTGAATAACATCATTTTTAACCTCTAATACTCCAACTACTTTATGAAAGAATCCATTTTTTTTTTCTTTTCCACACATAAAAAATTAGACTTAGGGGGGGAAAAAAAAAGACTGACAAGATCGCACAGGAGGCTTAGAACCCAGAACCAAACCCTTTTCTCCCAAGTTTCAGTCCAAACCTCTGTGAACTGGAAAGCCAGGCAAGAACATAGTATTCCTGTGGAACACTAGTAGAGAAAAACTACACACACACCCCTGAAATTCTGTAGAAGCATAAAAGATGATAAATTTATCATCTTCGACCTGAGCACTTTATTTCTGCTTTATCTCACAATGCATCAAACATATTAATGATGCTTTAACTGACACAATGTGGGAGTTAGAACAACACTACCCAGCATTTAGACTGCTAATGGCTTCTTAATTACAAAACTGTTGGAGGCTGCACGGGTAGCTGCGCCATAATGCTCATAGTCCCTTTTATCCCACTTTAGCTTTTCAGTATTAATGGCTGTTTTAATCTCACCATTATTTTATTCAGCTCTTTCTTCAACAATTTCTTTCTTACTTATTTTGAGTGTCTCAGTTACTCTCTTGATATTCTTACTAATCGGTCTCTTCTGGCATCTGCAGTTCCTGTTTGGAGCTGATTCATGAAAAGGCCACAAAATCATAATGCTCTCTTTCTATAATTTTCCACTATTTAGGATGCACACAACTCAACTTCTGAGCTTTTAAAGATGCATCTGTAAGGCCTCTTGCTGTCATTTTGAGGGAAAAAATATAAATCTCAAACCACATTCGTGTTCGTGATATACAAACAACTCTGTTTCCATGAGCACACAGTATTTCTTCCTCATAACTGTGACAAAAGAAAGCTTCAAAGTTCCAAAGAAATAAAACTGAGATATTGGTTCCTCTGATTTAATATCTTGTATCTATCCAGTTTGCTTTGTGGACCACTATCATCTGATACAAATATCATCCTTAAAATATTGTGGTCTGGTTATTCTCTCTCTCTCTCTCAATCCCTCCTTTTTCCATCATGTAAATCAGAAATATCTCAACCCAAGTCAAGGGAGCTATTCTTCTGATAAGAATCCCAAAATACAATAACCACCTCAAATATCTATTTCTTCTTGTCAGGAAACAGATAAAATCACAGATAACACTATGTAACAAATACTGGTAATGTGGCTAATAACAGACTATTCAAATACCTGAAAACAATAAAAGAAGCAAGATCAAAAGTTCACCTTTGATGTTTCACACCAGCAGTATTCATATCTCACCTGTTGTACGTCTGAGCTGTGTCCAGCAGGTAAAACTGAACACACTGTGGGCATCCAACCCAACTTTGAAGGTCTGTGTTTCTGCCAGTGGATCAGAACATACCCAATAGTTCCCACAGCAAACACTGATTTTCAGCTTTTGTTATATCACATTGCTGTTATTTTGTTCTGTAATTACTTCAACTATGCATCAGACAAAGCGAACTTACCCTCAACCGAAGAGATGCAAAACCAATCCTTTTCATTATTTGTACTTCTCCGTAGGGCTCTGGGTCTGCTTTTTGTGCTGCTGTGGCAAAGGTTATGGCATTCTGCAATCCCTCAATCCTACAAAATAATCAAGGAGATTATACGAGACGATAATTTATTGTTGTGATCCTGTGTGTCCACCAATGGATTCCTTCAAGGATGGAAAGTGCTCTGCTATTGATTTCAAGACGAAACCTATTGTAGGTGCAATTCAGATCTTTCTCATTATCACCATTGATGGCAAAATTCTTGGGAGCGTGTTTCCATCAACTTGTTGAATTTAGATAGATTGGAACTTTGCTCTCAAGTAAAACCTTTTGTGTATGTCCTGATAACGTAAATTGAGACCACAGGAGTAACAGTCCCCAGCTAAAAGCAGCTGTAGGACAATTGTTTTGATGTTTAATAATTACAGTAGAGAAGTCATGGAAAAAAGTCAACCCAAAGGAAATCATACAAATACCAATGCTGGCTAAACAGAGAACGTCTGATAAAAGCAAGTCCCACCAGAATAACCTGGTTCCTGGAGCGCCAGAGTGCCTACCGGAGATTTTGTTATTTTGCCTGTAAGATGTCTAACACCTGTAAGTTTGAGGATCAAGTGCATGTGTTTAAAAAGATACTTAAAATTTCTGCTATCACTTAACTCTCACATACAAAACAGGCTGCCTGCATGACTGGGAAGGGTTTGTTTAGATGACTGCTTAGATTAAGGAGGGCACCAATTCAGTATCACAAAGACTGAATAGAAACCTTCACCGCCAATTGGGCAGGTTTTTTAAACATGTATGAACTAAATTCCAAAGCAAGAGCAGCTTAACTGGGTCTGTGCCAACAGCAGAATTTGATGACAGCAGCAAACTGTTCTTACGGGGAAAGGAATTGTCTTTGCTTTCCTCAGAGCTCTCGTTCTCAAGATAAGGCAGGACTTACTATTTTAGAAGTCTTGGAAAAGAGGACTGAAATATATTTTCCTATTCTGTTAAAGCAAATTAGCAGCACTAAAAAAATACATTACATTTACATTGGCCTTGCTGACTGAGGCTAAAGTAATTCACTTTATTTCTAATGCCTTGACATGGTTAAAGTCAGTCTAGAAAAGAACTGCATTCTCTGTGGCAGCTGTATCTTTCCTTGACCATTTTTGAAAATAGTACTTTAATTGTAGGTGTAGAAATTTGCATCCTGCCCTGAAGGGTTGGAAACAGTAAACAAGAACATGGTTCCCATCGGGCTTCCTAGATAGGAATTTTTTTCAGTATCTGTACTCTGCTAATTCTTTAATACCTGTATTCACACACATTTTTACTTCTCTCATGTACCACTGCAGGAGAATGCAGGAAACTTCAGAGAGATATTACAGCACATTTACTTCATTCAATTGAATCCAATACTCTTTTAGTGCTCCCTAATAGAAATCAATCAATTTTGCTGACACCTGACCACTATGAACAACACAACATGCTATTGTGGCTCTCATTTAACCATTCTCCTACTTATAATCCTGCATGTAAAACACTGAAAAAACGCAGGGCTTCTTACAGAGGTGGCATAACCTTCATGCAGGCTTCCCATTTAATTAAATGCAAAACCTGCACCCAGCTCTGTGTGCACACTCCACTCTCTATCAGGCCAGCAGCAGCTTGCTGAATGGAAAATTCTCCCCACAGTTGTTTTGCCTGAAATTTGTATTCATGTAAAACATTCATATTCATGTACAACATTTGTTTTGTCGTAAATGCCGAAACTCCAGTTCCAGGGTATGAAGCTCATTTGGGGTCTATTATATACTTCCCAAATGCTTCTCACACCACCTCTTCTAAGTCGACTGAGTGCCTACTAAAGGTGCTAGGCTGACCGAGACTTATGGCTCCTCTATTCACCAGAAGCTCCAGAAGAGGTAATGGCATTGCAAACTCCTGCCTACAGGTACCAGAGTGCATCCATCGTGACCTGCTGGAAATTCAAATGGCTAGCGGTGGTTTATGTGGCATGAATGAGAGATCATTTGGACCAAGATGGGCAATCCAGGAGCGAAAGGCTTTGTATTCTGTTACAAACCCTCTGAACCACCTTGGTCCCTGGAAGCAACCTTTGGCTCAGCTTTCCTGAATCACACAACTTGGGAGAAGTGGTCAGCAGGGTCATTTATTGTAATGCCCATTAGCTTTACTTAGCCTTCAGATGTGTAAAACATTAGCAGGCACTGCTTTGCTTGAGGGATCCATGGTTTATGCACAAGGCATTGCCTTACAAACACACAGAAGGGGTTGCAAACAGCTACTGCTGCAGTGAAAAACTGCATATCGCAAATCGCTGTCACAGCCCGGACTGCTGAGAGATCTTTTGCATATCATAGTGAATAAAACAAGCTTTCCTTAATGCAGGCTACTTCATCATATGTTTCACACCAAAGCCTTCACATTACACCTCACATGGTTCATCCCCTATTGCTGACAAAGGGAAACAAAAAGAGAAGTCAATAGCGCAGAGATGCTGCAACAGCACCAGATGCTGGACCAGCTCTCCCAGGCCTTTGCGTTGTGTCTCTTTCCATAACTTTGTTAGTTGTCTCTTCCCCCACCCCTTTGGTCCCATCTGCACCCTCTTCTCTCTCTTTGTCTGTCACATTATTTTTGAGTTTGGCTTCCCCATGTTGTCATGTTTCTTACAGCAAACTGAACAACACATCCATATTTCATGGAGGGACAATATGTCCAAGTAGAGCAGGGATGCCCCACTCCCTTCCTACTAAAGGCAAGGCTCTGCAATGTGCTCTTCCATGAGCCCCTCAGAGGGGTCCATGCAGAGGGACCCCCAGGGGAACTAACAGGCACTTGAAGTGCATGGAAATACCCTAAAGGAATGCACGTACTGTTGCTGCTGTGGTGAGGACTCAGCTACAAACTGCAGGAAACCAGACCTCAGCAGTTCTTGTGATCATCTCCCATGCACTTTGACAACGTTTTTCCACAGCTTTTACTCTTCATGTTTTCCCTGCTGTGCAATGCTGGCGATCCTCACGTCCATCAGGGTGAGATCTCGTCTCTCATGTAGCTGTTGATCCTCTCCTGTAAGCCCCTTCTTGCACATTTGTCAAGAACAAGAGGCAGGTCAAAAAATGAATGTGAGGCAGAGGCAAAAGGAATTTCTTTCTCTTGGCTCTCATCCAGCATCTATCATAACAACCAAACCATCGTGTTACCTGCCAGCCAGCCCTGACTGCAGTGGGCAGCCACCTCTTTGCATTGCTTGATGATGTGGTAGTCAGACCAAGAGCAATAAAAACCTCCAACCTTATTCTTAGTTTCAGCTGCAAAGAAAGTTTTAAAAGTAAAGCAATGAAACTATATTGTTTCTGACTGTATGAGAAATGTTTTCTATCAGAAAAATCTCTAGGTTAATTTCCATCACTTAAAGTACATTGCATTTAGCTCTACTTCATAAATGAGTTTGTTCATTTATTCAGTCATACTCTCTATAATGTTCTGCCTTCATATGAGTATTACTGTGCACCAAGGATAGGCTCTCTTTGAACTCTCCAACCCTTACACTCAGATTTAAATTAGTGTTTTGCTTTTAATTCTTCCTCTGCTTTTACTGCATTCAGGGAACAATAGGGAAGCCCTCTTGTAGTTAATTTAGCACCTGAAGATACTAAATAAAAGTTGCAGGGCCTCATTTAATAAATCTCTCTCGATAAGATTGGAAATATTAGACATCCAGCCAAGGTTGTGTTTTTATCAAATATTTTCATCAGTGAAATTAAAGCTTTTATCCAAACACGTATAAGGGAATCCAACATAAACCAACTTATTTACTTCTGACAGTTTTAAGTGGGGTTGGTAGCACTGACCTCCTATGCTTGTCCAAAGCAACTTATTATTTTAATTTTCAATACCTGTTCTTTTACCAGGCTTTCAGGTAAGTTATCCATTGTTTGGGTTTTTTCCTTTATTTTCTACCTTTTACTAAAACATTTTTGCGCTTTCAGAATAAAGCTAGCGGAAGAAAATGAACTATCCCACACTCTGCATGGTCCAGTTTGCTCCAGGCTCTGCCACTGACCCCAGACCATTTGCCCCAGTAACCTCCACCCTCAGCTTGTGAACTGGGATGCTGTTTCGATGCATTTTCTGTCTTTCTGGCCAGAGCAGGCTCTTTCTTGTCTGAAGAACAGAGACCGTATACCAAGCAGAAACTACTCAGCTGCAAATTCCCTATTTCTAAATTATGTGAAGTTTATACTTCTTAATCCCCAGCACAGGTTTTTTACCCTCAGAGGTGTCTGCAGATGTCACCATCGGGGTCTTTAGGTGCACAATCACTCCTGCCCCTTACCTCCTGCCTGACACTGATGACAAGCAGCCTCTTTGCATGAGGCCTCAGGATTGCGAAGGCTCTTTGGCTGAAAAAGTCAGAAGATACATACTGAACAGAGCTGATTGACATGGAGAATTTTTGTCTACATGAGATTTTGACATTTTCAGATTTGGTTCTCTTCTAATGCATAACGTATAATATTTTTAGATGTCCCACAAAACACGATCTGTACAACGTTCCTTTTGGAAACACATTAACACACAGTTTCCAAAATGAATTTGTTCCCTCGAACCTCAGCATCTGCTGACTGAAACAAAAATACTTTATAGTCAGTTTGAGTATAACCTTCACCTACAGAGAAACGAGCATAACAAAGTGACTGAGATTATAAAACCCTGTTTACTTAAAAGGCTTTATTCCTTAAAATACGATTTGGCATAACGTAACAGCATACTGTAGACTATTATTATGGTTTAATTGTCAAATGAATTGTTTCAATGTAATTTAAATGCTGGTTTTACCTTTTTTTTTCCCCCCTTAGAAGACATTTCCACCCCTCTTCCAACTTTCCCATGAATTCAAAAGAGACATTTTTCCAAAGACACGGTGGTCAATGTTTATGAAACGTCAAATTTTCCTGTAAAACACTTTGAGATTTTCCCAACATCTCTTTTTTCGAGCTGCACACAGGAAATATTACTGAGCTCCTAATTCTATAATCTCAGATTCATCTCTCTGACAGCGTGGAGAATGGCTCCTATGAAACAAGTGTTTTCCCAGCTCACTGGACACACAGCAAATACCAAAGATAAGTGGGCAATAATATGCCCATCAGTCCCAAGATATTTTTTTAATACCATTGACAATTAAACATTGGTATATACAAAAATTTCTGCCAGGCCAAGTAAAATTTGAGGGAAATGAGAGTGTTTTCCCCCTTTGAACGTCGGTATAAAGCAACCAGATTATTCTGTATCTCTCATGGGGCTGAACAACATGTCCAGAAAGCCCAGCCCGGATTAGATTTGTTTGCTGCATGTCCAGTGACCTAGAACAAGCGTTATGTTTGCTTTCACAAAAGCACTCATCCATGGGAACACCAGTACAGGAGTGAACGCTCCAGGTGTCATGATATTGATTTGACTGAGTTCCTTAGGGCAGAGTTAGGCCTGGTGCAGGCTCTCCTGGTAGAATAATAAATGCAGTAAGCAGTGGGATAAGCAAGATGTGGACTCAAAACTCTGAAGTTCAGGCACAGGGGAGGACAGCCAGACTCTGCCACCCATTTTGGTTATTAATGGGTCAACATTTTGCAGATGGACTTAATATGTACTAAGGGACATTACATGGGATACAGGAGATTTTAATACCACATAAATATGAGAAAATGGTGTTTAAAGAAACCTTCTGAGCTGGAGAAAACCACACAAAAACTCACTAATGGGACATCTCTTCCTGATTGGCTTGGCCATCTTTCATGGCTTGGACTTATATAAAAGATGTTTTTCATCTTTATCTTTCTGTCTGACAAATTAGGCAGCTAGGCTGAAAGCCAGTGCTTTCTTGACTTCTGCACCATGAAAACTGATATTACATATACACCATCACAAAAATAAAAAGCGTATTCATATATGCTTATGCCATGAAAAAAACCAAACCTTTGAAATGTTAACACAGATTATAATACCACAATAAAATTGTTGAAAGAGTCAGATATAAATAATGGTGTTTATGCAAATTCCTGAAAGCTAACAAACTGATATTAATACACACCTATATTTCATTTGCACCAAAGCTCTGTCGATATTGCATCCACAAGGGAAAAT
>VZTO01008029.1:34239-82421 GCA_013400615.1 Syrrhaptes paradoxus | reverse complement strand
TAAGAATTCCTTCACTAGAATATTGTAGCCCATAAATTTTTGAAAACTAAACAAGTAAACATTATTTTTATATCAGTTTTTACCACCAGGAATAACAAACTTCTAAAACAATTTCAATAAATTAATATTAATTAAGCTTTCCCAAATGTGAGCAAAAAAAAAAAAAAAGAGAAATCATCTTCATGAGAATAGAACCATCGCAATCCAATTCAGTAACACCAGCAATTTCATACTGATATGAATTTGTTTAAGAGGTGACCTAGACAATGAAGCAAGTATAAGTAAATTGGAAACAGCTAATTCAATAAAACACAGATGTCAAAAGTAATAATTACAGGAAATTTTAATGCAACACTCATCTGCAAAAAAGGATCCTTTTGGAATAATGATATACTTACATAAAGAAATTTAAAATACAAAATGCCTGACAATGGTTGATGGGAAAATAGTACTAAAAGTGGTTTTNAAAAAAAAAAAAAAAGAGACACGTTTAGTAGAAAACTAGTTATCGTTTACTTTGTCATTACAGTTCTATCTGCTTTATTATTGAACCTGTCCTTCTACATTTGGGTTTGTTTGTTTATGGCCATGACTTGTTGTGCCAAATTTGAGTTTAAAACCTAATCATAAACCAACTGTGTTATTGTCATCCAANCTTTTTTTTAAAAAAAGAAACTAGATTGCTATCATTAGTATGACACTACTGGTTTCAATGGAAAAAAGAAACCCTATTGAATTNAATCCAGCAGGATTGCTTGGGGGCTTAAACACACACTGGGTAAGCACTCAATACCTTATGCTCTTCAGAGTAAAGACCAATGCTTTTGCTTGTATCTATGAAGCCCTCACACATATTGCATCTCNGAATTTTAAAAAAATTATTTCTGGCTTGAAATGGTTAAGTATAATTAAGTTTCATTCAACTCGGGCATTGAAAAGAGTGCTCATGTTAAACTCATTTTCTAGAGGACAACTGTCACTGCATGGGCATTCAGCAAAGAGAATCAACCATTCCCACTATGCATGAGAGAACACAGCTACCACATCACGCTACGTTTCATCTGCTCGCAATACAGATGGTAAGCCTCCCAGCACATCTCTCATTTGTTTCCATAGAAAATCAACACTAGTTTAATATCAATTCAGTATCTTGATCCTCTGGTCCAGTACAGTTATTGAGCTGAGGTCAATATGGATAAGATACCCAGTTGAGCTCTACAGCAAAGGTCCTGCAGAAGCACCTCTGCCCACTCTTTAACCATGAAGGTGAAGTTCACCTGGCCAAGTCACAGTGCATTTGCAGTAAACTTTCAACTGATCCAAGGCAGAGGAACAAGCTCCCACATGACCTTCACTAGTCTCAAGCCATTCCAGCCCAAATATAAGGTATATAGCCTAAACCTTTCTTTTATTTTTTTAAAAAAGGGTAATTTTAAATACAAACAAAATAAATTGCTATCCTGCAGAAACAATTCTCCTAGAGGGAAAATTGTGAGAGAGCGTGAGCAAACAAACCAGCTTTTGTACTGTTGCTTACTGAGCAACAGTCCCACTTCTGAAGTTTACCCAATTTTAAAACACTACCAACAGTTCTCCCTCAAAAAATAAGCAAGTCTCCTATGCAAGCTCCTAAACATGCTCATACATAGCAGAAACATTCCTCTATCACCCTCCATTTCTTCCAGATAAGCTCCATTCCAAGCACTTCACATTTGCTGCAGAAGCATTTGTCCAAATCTCATCCCAAATCCATTCCAAGCAACATTTCCTTTCTGGCTTATTAAACCAGGTCCCTGACAGCGCTTACTCTCAGATGACATGTCTGTATCTTCTAGCCAACAGCCTGCACAGGTTTCTCAGCAGATTCCTGCTCTCCACACCTCATTCATTGCTCCCTTTCTAGTTACCCTCCACCTTTATAATGCTAAAGTAGGAAAAAAGGGGTGAAAAAGCAGCATATGGTGAAAAAACTGTTTAAAAGCAGATAATTTATCTGTCAAGAAAGATGTTACATGTTTGACCTGTTATAAATTTGAACCTTTCATAAATTATATTCCCAGAAGATGAAAACAGCATGCAATTCCTATCAAGGATCAGTATAGATTAGGAAAGGCAGACAAAGACTGAGATAAACAATATACAGCCCACAAACAGCCAGGAATCACTTCCCCGTTTAAAAACGAGAAACTGAGATGGATTTTGCCTTGCATATTGTAAGCTGGTTTGATGGCTGGCACCACCAGCAATGCAATAAGAAGAAGAAATACCACAGTTTGATTTCCAGCTCCCACACTGAGCTGAAACACTGGCAAGTTAGAAAATCATTGATTGACTTGTCAGCTGAGCCAATTTGATGTGGAAGTCCCAGAGAAAGAAAAAGATAGAAGCCCACAACGTCATTTTTTTCCAGAGTCACTTTTCCTGACTACAATCACACTTCAATTTGTCAGTCAGAATCTTGGTCCCACATAGATCTTGTCTCCCTGGAGACGAGTCTTTTAAATAGCAGTTCAAAACACCACCCAGATTGGAAGAGGAATTCAATTAAAGAAAAAAAATCTCATTGAAGTGGGAGTCTGTCCTAGTAAAAGCTTCTGGAACATGGATCTCTGGTTTCCCTAGATGCATGTCTGGGCTGCTTTATTTATTTGTTATTTCTTACCCACTTCTTTATTATAGGTATGGATAAAGAAAGTAAGATTTTAGCTGAGAATTTGATTATACTGATGTTTGCCTTTTTCAATTACTGACTAATAACTATAATTGGTACTATTTTTCAACTTTTATGTAATGTGAACCATTTACTTATTTGTCAATAATTTTTTGACAACACTTTTATTAATATAATGTTGTTTCTGCTATTTGATTGAATGAGAAACTTTCAGAAGACAACAAAGTTACAGTTAATTTTAATGACATGCTTTTTAGAGCAAACCCAGATGAAGAATATTGTTGGACTAAAATAATCTCATCCAATATCAAGAGATGTTGGACCAAGAGATCCCCGGCCCACATAATTCACACTCAGAAATTCTCTGAAGTGTGCATTTTGAAAAAAATTAGGTATTCCTTACCGTGGGATGCAACTCAAACATATCTCTTTGTCTGCAAACATATAATTTCCATACATAGATACCATTCCCAAAGACATCTTTAAAGAGTTCTTTTTTTTTAATGAAGGGAAAAGATGGATATGCACAGGCTTGCAATATATGCTTGGGAATTTGGACACTTATTAATAAAACCTAAATTTTTCACTTCCAGTCAGCTATGTAGCAGCTACTGATGGAAAAAAAAATAGTAAATCACTTCCAGGCACTATTACTTGGAGCAATGATAGGCTGTCTTTGAAAGCTAAACTTCAATAGCCACAAAAGCAAGAGTAATTAAACCTCCTGTCGTGGGTTAAGCTGAGACAGAGTTAACTTTCTTCATAATAGCTAGCAAGAGGCTGTGCTTTGGATTTGTGCTCGGAAGAAAGCTGATAAAAACTGATGTTTACATGGCTGCCAAGGTCTTTCAGCTTCTCTGACTGTCTGCAAACAGGAGAAGCTGGGAGGGAGCACAGCCCCAGTTACTAGACCAGGATTTGATCTTAGGTTCGGGATTGAGACCCAAAGTGGCCAATAATCTATTCCTTAACATACAGGTCATGCCCAGTATATAGGTGAGGACCCTCCGGAAGATCGGCCCTTTTGGTTCCAGATCTCTTTTGCTCTGGGTCATCTCACTCCAGGTTGTTGCTCTCCCAGGGCCTTCCCCCGCCCCCCCAGTCAGCTCTCGGTCTTGGACGCTCAGACTGTTATCTCCATTCTGTGAGTGCGGTTTTGGGACTCTCCCTGCTCCGGGATCATCAGCAGGGAGCAGGCTGAGCCTTGGTCATTGGGTGGCAGGAGGGCAGTATCAGTGTATCACTCATTTGTATATTTGTATAGACTATTATTTACAATATTATTCTAGTTTAGTTATTAAATTGTTCTTATCTCAACCCATGAGTCCTTTTTTTCCCTTTACCCTTTAAATTACCTTCCACCTCCTCGGCGGGGGGGGGGGGGGGGGGGGTTGGGAAGGGGGTTGAGTAAACAGAGTAAACAGGTGCGTGGGTTGGCCCCATGGCAAACCCATCACACCATCACCCATTCAAGAACAGTTCTCTGTATCTGTAATGTTAGCAAAATGAATTGTGTTCCAATTTCCTAAACAGATTTACTATAAACACATCTTAGCCATCCAAAGAAATAGTAAAACAGAAAAGAACTGGAGAAAAAAAAAAAGGAAAAAAAATCCAAAGCCTAAGCCACTCTCTTTTCTTGTCCTGGCATTTGACTAGAGAATGTAGGATGTTCTATACTCCTACACTGGGCAATAAGCACAGCCTCTTGTGAGCGCCCACGTTATGGAACAAAATCAGGTCTCCATATTGCTGAGTTAAGACTTATTTGGATGAAGTAGACTGGGGGCTAAACAAGAACAAGGGTAAGCTTTTCCTTATGCCAGTTGGTTATGCACTGTACTTCATACTTGTCTGTAAAGTCTTGTCAAATCTACCATGTCACTTTGTCACACATTTGGTGGCTAACACTCACTCTCACTGATGAGAAACATGTCTAAAGAGACACAAAAGATTGGGAGGATTCTCGAAAGGAGGAAACATACTACCTTACGGCTTTTAAATAGTAGAAAGAAATAGTATTACATGACTTTGTTAATGCCAGGAATTATGGGAAGATGAGACATAAGCATCTGTAAGGAGTGGTTTCCTTCAAAGATATCATCAAGATAACAGAAAAAGAAAAAATGTACCTAATCTTGCAAACAAAAAAAAGTATATTGAATATCAGGTGAATAACTTCTTTACAGGTTTTCAAAGAAAGTTTAGAGCACTGGAAGGTTAAAACTTCATACAGTGCCTAGCAGAAAGCAAATTACAGATACAGGTGAGGATCTAAGTATTGTTCACTTTCAGTTGCTGAAATTAAGTATTTGATCTCCTGATATTAAGAGCATTTGGCATTATTTAATATTGAGAAAAGGCTAGAATTATGACAATAGTTTTGTACTAGATGTTTAGTAGGGAACAACATACAGAATGCAAATAATTTCCCTCTAGTAATTCCAATATCATTATCATGTTTACAGCTTCAACACAGGCAGCTTAAGTTCACCTACACTTTGTAGCTTAAAGTTTATTAAACAGAAGACCAATAGATTAATAGGATTTGACTTAATTTTAAAATAATCTAATTATTCTTCACATCAACGCTTATCTCCAGAGACAGCACTGTTACAATTAGTTCTTTTATCATACAAAACTATATTAAGTTTTTATTGAAAACATTAAACTTACTTCAAAGTATTTGGGTAGGGGGTTGTGCTTTGTTTTTAACTGAACATAAAGGCTATAATATATCCCTTACAGTTAAGAACTTACAGATTTTCCAACAAGAGCAGCAGTGGGGGATGCACTAAATAGCAGAGAAGATACCTACAACTGGTGGGACCTGATCTGATGTAGGGGAAGAAGTGGATGCTGTGGCAGATCTCTCCAGTGAGCATAACGGGTTTCCAGAAAGTCTCCTGCAAAACTGGTTTGAACATCCATCTAAATAGGTTTGATTCTTTATAATGCCTTTGTTGGTATTTCTTCTAACAACAAAAGCACAAGAACATACCAGGTCCTTACTAGAAGGACCTAGAGATAACAAGACTGAACACCTTAAAATCAGTAAGTGAAAGGGGCACGTGCTTCCCAAGGCTCTGCCTGGCTGAATTCATCCCCTTCCTGGAGGCTTCACATCGTCTCGGAAGAGAGCCCATGGCACAGCAACAGAAGCAGAAGCAGTCACTGTCTCTACAGTGATCTGCTGGGTTTTCAGCAAATGCAACAGAACTGTAAACATTCCCAGGTTTGAAGTGGAACAGCACTGCTGGGAAATCCTGTTACTGCCCGTTTTCTCATCTACTCTGTTCCCTGGGAAACATACACACAAAATACAAAAGCAAGAGATTAAGCTGGAATTCCTCCATTTAGATTGACACCTACTTGCTTGGGTATTGCTGCCTTCCCTGCGTAGAAGATAAATAGCTCTTATTATGACACTAGGACAGCAGAAATGTGGCTAAGCATCAGCATGTTGATACCTGGTTCCAGAAATCCAGGCTCACCCTCAATAGGTTTACTTAAGGTGACAATTAATAAAACCAGCTGCAAGTTATTTTTCTTTGAAGCACACTGGTTGACACATAGGATGATGCTTTGTAATGCACTGGGCACAGAAACAAGGAATCCAGCCTAACAGAAAATATTACCAAGCCTTAACTGGAGAACAGTAGAATTTTTTAAGTCATTTGTATATATTTATAATCACAGAAAAGAAATTAAAAATGCCCTTCTAATATAAAACAATTTATAATACGTATATAAAACATTAAAAAATAATTTTCGATTATACAGATTTATTGGAGACTCAGGGTCCAACCTGCTCAGCTGAGGGAAGAGCGCTGGAAAATGAGAAGGCACATTGCCAAGAAGGGTGACCTGAATCAGTGGATAGCCTGGAAATCAAACTGGAATTGTTAAGCAAATAATTCTCATGCAAGGTTTCTTCTACAATCTTCAACTCACCAAGTTCAGATGTAGAAATCTGTTCCTTTGGCCTTTATTCTCTGAAAATTCACGTGGTCTTGAAACTCAGCCGTAGCTCCCTGAACCCGTGAGAGCTGAAGTACCATCAGAATCAGCATCTTTCCTCCAGCTGACTGCATAAGGAGCTGCCCAGAGAAGCAGTCTCCCTCCAGGCAGTTATTCCTTCTGGAGTGCATTTATTCTTTCAGAGATGACACTAAAAAGACAGCTAGTATATTAGAGAGCTACAAAAAGAAGCAATCTGTCTTAATAGCCAGGCAAGTTGCGATCAAAAGCAAAAGCCTGATTTTTGTACCATGCTCCAAAATTGTTGAGATTATCTAACAGTGCAGGATAACTGGAATACGTGATGTTATCCATTATTCCATTTATAATACATTTTAAAAAAATCATGCTATCAAAAGAGGAAAAAAAAATAGAGAGAGAGGGAACATGTTTTTTGCATAAAACCTGAAGACAAAACTCTCTTTATCATTACCTAAGCAGGTGATTTTTACAAGCCGGAAGATGAAAATCCTAACAGCTATAGTTTTTGATCACCTGCTAGTATTTTGTACTCTGCTGTAACATATTAAATTAAGAGAGTTGTAATTTGTACATCCTTACTTTACACAAAATGCTAGATGTAGCAATGTACAGATTTATATATATATAAATAATAATTTCTGACAAAGAGTATAAATAAATGTCGCACTCCATTTGGGAAAGAAATGCTTAGTTATTTTTGCCTTTTAAAAAGAAGACAGAATATAAAATATTTAGTATTAAGAATTGCATTGACCATTTACAATAAAAAAATTTACCAAGTCCCACCACAAACAGTGACAAAGAGGACCCTTCTGACAGTTTTCTTTAGAAACAAGAAAAAAATTCCTCCTAATCTATACAGGCTGAGGATCCACTGGGTGAAGAACAGTATTAATTAATATTTACAACTTTGGTTGTTCTTTACCAACCTGAACATCAGTGAGATTCAATTCTCACTTCCTTTGACATTTAAAATTTATGCTGGTCACATTCTGGCATAATCTTTAAGCTGTTGAACAAGCATGCCCTAAGACAAGTCCTGAGAGACATCTATTCAAGACAGAATAATCTTCTATCAAAAGATGACTACAAGAGATCTGGAGGAAAGAGTGTTTCTTGTCATTGTTGCCCCCTCCTCTCATGTTACTCTTTTTGAGTGATAAACCCAAATCTTAACTGCACTATAGAATAATAGATTCATTAAGCTTGCTAACTGGTCTGTCAAGCCCAGAGCTCAGATCTCCCTTTCAGGCACATATGCCCACTATTTATNTAAAAAAAAAAGCTCAGAAAACTTTGAATTCAATTGTGATTTCAATAGGATATTCAAAAGTTGACACATTTAAGTCACTTTAAAGACTGGGGGTTAAAGACTGGAAAAACAAATTCTCAAGAGATTAGATGAACAATGACAAAAATAATGCGCTTGTATCTTGACAAAATTATATCCTGCTTTAAAATACATATGCAATGAGGATTATCACTATTACCATTACTACTGGATAGAAAGAGTAATGATAATATAAGGAACAGTACTCCCTCTGTGAGTAATAAGGAAAAAAAAATATATGTTCTCTATGTGTATTACTGGAAAAAAAATAAATCTGAAAAATCAGTGAAGATAGGGAAGAGTTCCAACTGGTANTGCTGGTCACATTCTGGCATAATCTTTAAGCTGTTGAACAAGCATGCCCTAAGACAAGTCCTGAGAGACATCTATTCAAGACAGAATAATCTTCTATCAAAAGATGACTACAAGAGATCTGGAGGAAAGAGTGTTTCTTGTCATTGTTGCCCCCTCCTCTCATGTTACTCTTTTTGAGTGATAAACCCAAATCTTAACTGCACTATAGAATAATAGATTCATTAAGCTTGCTAACTGGTCTGTCAAGCCCAGAGCTCAGATCTCCCTTTCAGGCACATATGCCCACTATTTATTTTGTCACTTTAAAAAAAAAAAAACATTCACACTCACTAATGACAGTAATCTATTTCCAAAAGGGGACTGAGGCATGTTCTTGTATTGACAATAGTCCCGTTTCTCTGAAGAGAAATTCAGAGCAGAATCCTCACTTAGGTACTACACATAATCCTCCAGAGAAACCTTTCTTACTTCCTTAAATGTAGAGTCTAGACAGATTGTTTCAGGAGACTAGCCTAAAATAAGGCAGAAAGAATACCACCCACAGGGAATTTGTAAAAGTTACTAAACATACAGGTTATAAAAAAAAAAGCTCAGAAAACTTTGAATTCAATTGTGATTTCAATAGGATATTCAAAAGTTGACACATTTAAGTCACTTTAAAGACTGGGGGTTAAAGACTGGAAAAACAAATTCTCAAGAGATTAGATGAACAATGACAAAAATAATGCGCTTGTATCTTGACAAAATTATATCCTGCTTTAAAATACATATGCAATGAGGATTATCACTATTACCATTACTATTGGATAGAAAGAGTAATGATAATATAAGGAACAGTACTCCCTCTGTGAGTAATAAGGAAAAAAAAATATATGTTCTCTATGTGTATTACTGGAAAAAAAATAAATCTGAAAAATCAGTGAAGATAGGGAAGAGTTGCAACTAGTTTGATTTATACCTGCTCTTTTTATGCTTAGCCTGGGGAGCCTCATGATGATCCGTAATGAATCAGGCTGAAATGTGTATAAATAAATGCACTGCCAATTTGTGAAGGCTCCTTAAAGCATCTTTTCTATATACTTCATACCAAATTGCATTTTCTAGGGGAGAAATAGAAGACATCAAGGATGATGGAGTTGACATAGTAAGAAAAATCTCCACTTTTATTCCATTTCTTTTCTTGCCCTTGCTTTTTCCTTTGGTTTTTTGTGTTTGTGTTTTTTTTTAAAAAAAAAAAGAAAACCCTTGTACAATATATCACCCTGATGCAATAATAACCAGGTGGACCAAGTTCAAGATGAATATCTTTGACAGCTCTCTGTATACAAAGAAGTAGGATGAAGAAACAAGCAGCAGGTCTTCTCCTCCCTGGAGCTAGGGAACTCCACGGGATAAATGTAGCATTAGTTTTACTAGTAAAGGAGCAGAATACTTTTCCCTCTTTTTCTCCCCTCTCCCTAGCCCCTCCAATTTGAGATTCACAATGTCTTCCTAGAATATTTGGTGTGATAGTTCAAGCATCTCCTTTGCTGGCCAAGGAAAATATAGAATATCCTAAACAATGTTCTTGTTCTTGCCCCACCCACCTGCAGTTCCAAAACCTAACTTCCTCCCCAAGAAATAAAATGACCTTGAATCCTTTCTATATCTGAGTGCCTTTCATTACAAAGGACAGCAGAACTGCTAGCTTCTTAGGTTATGGCAAAATTTTGTTGAACTATAGTCAGCTAAGGTAGCCAATCCAACACTTTTTAAAATAAGACAAATTATTAATATCGCTACTAAAAATTAGTAAATATTCATCCACTCTTATTTTTCATTTTGCAATGCAAAAAATTACTAAAATCAGTTACGACGCTCAATAACTGGTAGGCAACAGTACAGTGTCACAAATTCCTAGGAGTTCAGTAGCTCCTTTATTAGAAATTTGTTTCAAATTACCATTTTACAGATACCTCACTCTAGGTCATCCGTACTCACATTCTAGCATTTGCTTGCTACTGGCAAAGCTCAAGATGAATTAACGCAAGCTAAAATTCTACCATTAATTTGTTGCCATTATCTCTCCTCACTGGAGGTAATGCACCTGAAATACTTGCTACGTCTGCCTGATGTTACTTGCATTTGTGTAAAAAGTTGCTGAGAGTTGCCAGAAAATAAAATTTAAGTCAGCTATATTTTTTTGAATCAGTGTGTCACCTGTTGCTCAGAAATCTTCATTATCAAAGGAAATTAGAAGACGTAGCCTTCTTAGTTGGGTAGGTACCTGCTCTGCTAACGTACTGGAGACACTACTGCCTTTAATTGATAAGAGTCACTAATACATTATCATCATCATCCACAGATAAAAGGCATCTCCCTCTCTGAAAATAAAAACCTTTGCGCACATTATTTATCTCTTGATAAATGTCTCTGCTCTCCTTCTGTATTTATCACCTGAGGAAGATGAGACCATCATCTGCAATAGCATTCGATTCCCCTGACATTATTACCACTCGCACCTCCTCCGTCTTACACCTCTTGGCTCTTTCCCCACCTTCGTGTTCGGAGTCGTATTTATCAAAGGAAGTTGGAAATTACCAGTGTCTCATTTTTGCTTTTCATCTGATTCATGAAGCACTTCTCATAATGTGAAACGCAAGTTCATGAATTGCTGGAGAGCCAGCGAAAAGAATAGTGGCGCATCTATTTCCATATAAATGGCTTCATTGCTATGCAGACTGGGAATCATTTATTAAAAGGGATTCTCCTCTGAAAACAGGGGTCCTGCTGGCAATGTCCTTCTGTTTAGACACAAGGAAATATGACTTCAAAACTTTTTAAGAAATATAACTTTTAAATCAGGAAGGTGCACCTCATTTTCACCCACAACAAAAGCACCGATTAGCTTTGGCAGACAACTGGGGCATTTTAATCCTAGCACGCAGGTTTTTTCACCGTTCTGTAAAGCAGGGAAACAGTGTCATGAAGAAGACATAAAAGGCAGTTTTAAGGAGGTATGAATATCATAACAAAACACATTTAAAATGCATGGAGATAAGACATAAGACAAAACAACTAAAATCAAGATTATTTCTATAATTACATTTAAAATCAACATATTTACAACCAAAAAGCTGTTAGTAATCACCTCCTTTCATTTAGAGGGTTTTGTCTGCCTGTTAATTTTTGCTGGTTTTGTGTTTCAGCATCTATTATTTCACAAGGTTTTACACAGAGATTACACAGATGACCAAGTTTAAGTTTCCTCTAGATAAAAAGAAAAACGACTGCATATTCTTCAAAAGTTTCTGATTTACAACTTCTGTCTTACTAAAGTACATTGCAAACATCAGAGAAACAGGTTTGTGTGAGGTTTTTTTGCAATTTTCCTATCCTAGTCAAACAACAAAATTGCTCAGGGTATTTGGCTGCTGTTAGTAATTTCCTGCACTTTATTTTCACTTGTGAAATCTTCTGAAATAGTTTCTTAATATAGATATAAAAAAAATCCTCCTTTTTGAAATGTTTCTGAAAGAGAAACAAAGATTCAAGAAAGTGAGCTTTTACAGATACATCCAACTCAGTCTGCTACAGGGAATGAAGAAGGTCCTTCTCAAAGTTTTACCCAGCCAACAGAGAAAATCTTAATTTCAAGAGAAAGCAAAATTAGACAATGTAAAAGAAACACATTTTTTTTTTAGCTTACTTATTTGAGCACAACTATTTATAAGCGCTGCGAGAACACAGCATGGCAAAGCTACTCCTGCTTAGCTGCTTCGCTCTGCACACACAATATTTAATTTTTAATTTAATGGAAATTTGAATGGTGATTTAAGCAGATGGAGAAAATGTAAGTGACACATGGGATGAGCAAAACATTCAGAAAGCATGTAGAAGGAGAGCAGCAGTGGCACAGAAGGGAAGAACGCAGATCCCCTGCCCTACCCTTCTGTGTCAAAAGGAGCGCAGTAGGACTACAATGGAATTGGCACTAAGTGGTGTATGCAAGTTGTTACAGATTAATTATTTTGTTGCTTTCTCTCTAGAATGGTAAATCTTCATTAGCAACCAGTGTAACAGCAATACGCATTCCTTGGATGTGCTGTTGACTTCACAGGGATGTTTCACCCAGCCATGTCCTTCAGGCTATTGCTGCCTGAAGCCCCAGTACCGCAGGGACTGATCTCACTCTGTATGGCTGAAACTTGTTTGCAAGCACCATATGAAACACCGACTTCACACCAGTTGTTTTCTCTTCGGCTTTTCACATTAACAAGTTTCCCACCTGTTAAAAATAGCCATCTTCAATGCTGGCATTGAACAATTAATGGAATTATATATTCAGTTACAAATGACTTATTGTACCAGCTAAAGGGTAAAATTCACTATGAATGTCCCTATTCACAGTATAAGTTCTTCAAATGGAAAAGGTACATACAGTTTAATTACACAATATGGGAACAGGTTTTTTATATGATTCTTCTACTAAATATACTTACATTCTATATTCTTTTTTCTATTTTAATTTCGCCTTCACTGACAGCTTCTTGAATGGCAATTTCTATTTCTGACATTTTTACAGCAAAGTTTATTTATTAATTCTAAATTTACATGTAGATATACACACACCACACACACCCCTCCCCCCACCCAAATATATATATTCCTTAATTATCTGGGAAGCTCCACCAAAACAGAACAAATCTCATCACTCACATTAGAGGCAACATGTTGCTAAATGACAGACTTTGAGCAATCAACTGTATTTTAAGGAGATGTCAAAGGAAACCTTTGTTTCAAAACTCAGTTCTCCTCAGCATTACTTAAAAGCCGCAAACTATAGATTAAGCTTGAAGGTAAGACCCATTTTCTAAATATAACAAACTAAAGATACCGTATAATTGAAAAAGAAAACTGCAAGGCCATTTGGATATCTGGACTTCTCTGAAAATATCTACTTTTTATAAGACAGTTGCATATAGGAGGGGATACAAGACTTTCTACAAAATCTAGGCACGGATGGGAATGATAGGGAGAGAAAATTATTAAAAATATAAATCCCAAAACATGGAGTTTAGAATAACAAGCTAGTTCCAACTTTAGCCACTGAATCGCTACAGTAGCACAATACTTCACATTTCCACTTCACGATGAAAGCGAAACCTCACCAGAAGAGTTAACCACGTAACAAAACCCAAAGTGGTAATCACTTTCAGTCGATACCAGTATTGAGTAGCAACTGGAAATCCTGGTCTCAGGCTCTCATAATTTTTTTCCTCTTTTATTAACTACTCGAAGCCTTTAATGCTCACTGTGTTTGCCCTCATTCTAAATCAGTACATCAGCCACTAAAGGTATTGTTACAAAAGTATGCATGATCCACAAACCGGGATGTTCGTGAGCGTAATAACAGTAGGAAAGGTACCTACCTGTGTGTGCAGCTTGGACCGCTGACATCCTCATGTGCTTCTGACACATTGAAAAACCTGAAATTGAGCTAACAACTTTGCAAAGTTAAATGGTAAATTCAGAGCATCATGATTCTGCTGTTCAACTCAGGTGAATTGTAAACAATATCTGCCTGTGGAGATTCTAAGCAGCACTGTTCACTGAAGGAGCAACAAAATATTGAGATAATTTTTACCCTGAGAGACGTTGGGAAACATAAACCCATACAACTTCTAAATGGCCCCAACAGCTGAGTCTGCAGAAATGTTACAGCTGAGCATACACTATCAAGAAATGAAAGAAAATGGATTGTGTTTATAAGACACAGCAGCCTCCATATACTTTTCTTGAAACTACCTGTTCATGGCCTCAAAGCCTTTGTAAATGTTGTGATGAAGTAAGTGCCAGAATAGGGGAGCAGTCATGCAGGTGATAGGAAAATTCACTAGCGTGGCAGGGGAATATATATGAACGCTTGCGTTTGTTTGTTTGCTAGTTCATATTTTTGACAGTAGAAAGACTTAATATATTGGATGCTCTGAAAGACTTGTAAAATATACAGGATTTTACAAAATATCTTTATAATTATAAGGAAGAAATGTTCTGCTTTCTTTTAAGAGTGATTACAGGAAATTGGTCGTGGCAATTTAATATCCTGTGTTATGTGGCTTCATCCCTCCCTGTTCTCTGCTAACCTGCTGGAAAAGGTTGCTGTAGATTTATGCTTTTGTTTGTGAATTACTCTGTAGAGTATCTAAAGCAATAAGAGCTGGAAAATTGCTTCTCACAGTCAATGACCTCCTTGTAGTTTACTTCCTTATTTTATCATAATGGAGACATATTCACATGATGGAGATTCCCTCCCAAAGAGGAGGCTCTGATCCTTGACCTTAATGACAATGTTTTTCTACCTGCTCAAAGCATTACGGGTATTTTAGTGACAGCCAGCTTCGAGCAGATTTAAATAGGGTTTGTTATTCAGTGATAGAAGTGCAGTCTACTGAAATAACTACTGCTGTTAAGAAAACAATAGTTTATCCTTTAGATTACAGTACCTCTTGTATAAGCTCACATTTCTCTTCACCACCTAATTCATCTCCTAAACAGGACCAGCATTGTTTGATCACCACTGTAAAGGCTGTTTATTTGCACCCCAGAATGAACCAGAAGTCTCTAACGAGGGCCCAAAGACTACCAAAATGAGTATGAGGCTTTTCCCCAACTTCTAGAGGATCTGATCAATCCCCATATATGCACAGAGTAATTACATTTTCCAGATGAGGTCCAGAGGGCCACCTTCTCCTGCCACCAGCGCTCATGTAAATGAGGATTAACACCATGGCAGTGGAGCTAATGAAATTACATTCCCATACATAACAATCGAATCAAGCACTCAGCAGGGGCACTTTCTGGGTAAAGGCTGAAAGTCAGGCTATGAAAAAAAGCCACAGAGATGCCTAACACCACGTTTTCTATGAGCATAAGGGCTTGTTACCAACGACAGACTGAGTGCTGTAACACACACAGTGACGTGGTCAGCTAGTTAGGATCAAATTGGGCATCCTGAATGCAGCTCGGTCATTTAGCATCATTAATTGATCATTCACAAATACAATATTTCTAGAAAACAGCATTAACCTATTAAAGAAATAGGCTTCCTTTTCTAAGTCCAGCTCAGGATTCCCTCCTTCCTGAAGAAACAGAACTTGCAAATTCACATTATCCCTCATTCTCTGCCCTGTAATTCTCCAAACACTAAATTTCTCATCCATGCTTAGGAGTCAAGGTCAACCCTGTTTGATACCGGGTAGAAGTACCAAAGACATAAAGCTCCCAGGTTCGTCAGAAGAGGTGGCATGAAAAAACCAAGGAGAGAAACAGATTAATACTCCCAACTGAAGAAGTGTTTATGGAGCAGATTAAACCATTATTAGAGATTCCACACAACAGATGGCACTGCAGAAAATCAAGTGTCATGCATTCTGCCACTCACAGAAATACTTGTTAAATAGGATCCAGAATAGTCGCTAATGAAGATAACACGCAAGACAGTATTATTCTGCTCTGAGGCTTGATTTGACTCCAAGGGAGTATTTCCATCTATCCCAGGCTGCTATTTCTTTTTTTACTGAATTTCTTTGATGCTTTTTTCNTTAATAACCTATTATTCAGTCATGGTCTTGCTTGTTTTCTTCAAATATTATCTTTGTTTACAGGTGATCTCAGGTGGCACAGAAAGACTAGAGTAAAAGCAAATGCTCAGGGTGTTTTTTCATTAAAATAATAAGTATTAAATTTCTGTATACGAAAGTAAAAAATAACATCAAAATTCCACTCCCCACACCCAACCTAGGCCACCAGGCAAATTTGATAATTGTGTATCAGTTACTGTATAGAATAAGACATATATGCAGAGGGATGAGGAGTTTACCCTCTGTTTATGGCTTTCTACCTCCAATTACTAGCTAATCCCCATAAGTCTAGAATGCCTGAAAAATGGCACTGATGCAGTGAAAGCCCAATTTTAGAAACAAAGTTCAAAAAATTTCAATGGAAGGGGAAAAAAAAGAAAACAAACAACTTGTATCGCTAAGTAATTTAGATCCTGGATGATCAGAAAATGTCCTGGGAGATGCAGCTTGTAATTGTTAGACTTGAAATAGGAGCAGAAGCCAGGTCCCCCACTCCAAAAGCATGTGGACACCCATGAAATACCTGTGACTCAGTGACAAGGGGATCTCTCCAAGAGATGTTCCGAGACAGCTGACTGAACTGAGCTCTGTCATCAAGAGTCACCTACATTTCCAGATCCTACCTGGATTTGGGCTTTCAGCAAAAATGTGAAGATAGAGCAAGGAGCAACTCCAGACCCCTGTATTACAGTAAAATACTCAAGTGCCTATGCAATGAGAACAGTAAGAAACTGAAGCCTTTCTCTGACATGAAACAAAATTCTTCTGACTTATATGGTTACCTCCTACCTAGTCTCCTTTCAGACATCAATCTTCCCTTTTCCAGGCAAAGATTACTGTCCTCAGGACTAACGCTCCAAATGAGAAGAGAACCTTAAGAAGATGAAAGACACACTAAAAAGGACAAAAACTTTCTGAATCTTATGTCCCTTTTCCACTTCAATAAAGAATTTTCCAAGAAGTTGCCACACTGCTGTACAGAAGAATGCGAAAAGTCAGAAGACTGCAAAACCGAAGCCGAGAGGAACATACAATCACAAAAGCATTGATATTATTACCGAGATATAACTAGATCACCACCACCACACTCACAGCAGCGGACCGAGAGGCACTAGCATGCCAGGTCTGCTGGACTATTTTTCCAATGATTAAGTTTCCTGTTATAAAGCAGAGGAAATTATGTTTACGCTATCAATAATGTAATCAATTACAGTGAACAACTGCTGCACGTTAGATTAGAATTTATTTCAGGACCTACTGCTAATTACCATCCAGAAGCTTTATCGTTCAGCATAACTTGAAGGAATTAATTGCATTTATCACAGGGCAGAGGCGAAACTTACAGGTTTAGATCAAGAACTATGTCCATGGCAATAACCAGAAATTAAATTAATTCAGTCGTCAAGTTCTCTTTCTGAAACAATAATACTTTTGCCTGTCTTATCTTTTTCTTTCATCACCTGGTAGCTGTTTTTACAGACACTTCCCTTCTATAAACACACAAATATCTCTCACTTGCTCTTACCATAATTATTTTTTCCTCTATAATGCTGTAATCTCTTTAATACACCAGCAATAAAGAATATTTCATTTGCAGTCTTTCTCCAAGGGGAATAAAGCCTTTCTTGAGATTTCTCTTAATTAAAGCAACTACCGATTACATACATCGAAAAAGACCATCTATTGACATCCTCCTGTAGTGCATACTTGTCCACGTCAATTAAATGGCATCGCACAATCTTGAAATTGATACATTGGTGAAATGTTTCTGCCACTAAAAGGGACAGCAAGATTTTTATTGTTCAGTTTCTTTCACTGCTCTTTGTGTCTTTATTGGGCAAAAAATTAGGATAGACAGAAGCATTCTCATCATAAACCTTTCTTTTATTCTGATGAGGCAGACTGTTTTTCATGGAAAGGAAACGCACATTTCTGGGAGGTATTACAGCCAGTCAGCCAAGCTCCTACAATGCAAAATATTAGGACATTCACAACATTTTGTAAAATATGGCATACGTTTCTGTTTCTCATAAACAGACTTTAATTCGCCTCACTCTCTACCAATGGACAGTAGGTGTCTGGCTCTTAGGAAAAACAAGAAAAACGCAATCTGGAGAGGTTTTAAATGTATCTCATTTTAGTTCTACCCAAAGCAGCCTGGAAGGAAGGAAGCTGAACAATGTTCAAGACGACAGTCTACTTTTAGAAAATTTTTGCTGAACACAGGAGACAAGGAAGCTCTTGCTGGAAGCAGACAAGAAACCAGACCTTTTCCCTTGCAGCAGCCCTTCCTACAGAGATATGTGCACATCTGACAGGTTTTGAAAAACTGTTGAGAACCCCTCTGCTGTCTAGGAAAGGTCATCCCCTGCAAAAGCATGATCACCACTGCTTTCAGCTTTCTGCTGCATACTACCGCTGTTGTGATGGACCATAACCCAAGCGGTCATCTGACTCTGACATCCCTTCAGCATATTTCACTCCTCAGCTTGGGAATAGATGAAACAGACATACACCTTTGCTTTCAAAAATTATAATAATTACACATTAATGACACATCAGTGTTCTGCCAGTGATTCATCAACTACCTCTAACAATTCTTGCTTTATTCGTAACATCTTTTCCAGTCTTGTCTTTTTAATTGTTCTCCTCTGAGAGGAGGATTTCCTGCCCTAAAGGATAAATTGCACTTAATAACCTAGAGTTCACTGCTGCTCGGGTCACATGCCGTCAGGAGCAGATGGAGCATGTTGTGCCCTGGCTTCCCACCAATACAGATTTAGGTCACGCATCTGCCATCTACTAATCTATGACAACATCTGCTTCAATCCTCCTTCCTGGCTTCTCCATCCCAATGACCTATTCTTCTTTCCTCTTCCTAAAATAATGGGGACTGCCTTAGCAAAGCATAAGGATGTTTTGCCAGCTTTATGCCAAGAGCAAGAGTCCCCAGTCAGCAGTTTTGCCTGCTACAAACTCACTTCATGCTGCTCCAACAGCATAGAGAGGTCACAGAAAATCAGAAATTCAGGCCTTCCCTGGCTGTGTGACAGTAGGAATTTAGAAAGTTGTATTAAATTTACTGTAATGGGGATACTTTATGACAACAAATAAACTTCTGCACATAAAGCATTCAGAAACATGAACTTCAGCTTCGCTCTCCCAGTCTCCATTGCCTCTAAAGACACCAGAAAGCAATGAGTTCCTCTAGGAAAGGGTCCAGAATCAGGTTGTTGACACTACTCTGATGGCTCTTAATTTTAGCTACCCTCTTCTGATTCAATGAGCAAGAAAATCCAGGGAGAATAGTTTTCTTAAAGGTAGCTGCTGAGAATAACCTCTCCCACCTCTAAACCAAACCATGAGGGAAGATATGTTCCGAAACATATTTGGAATCTATGCCTTTAACTTCAATATAATCTAACACAATTTTACAACGCTATATGAATGTCACTAAAAGATACAATTCCTCTTAGATTTTTCTTGGTCTTCTGGAGTTCTACTGTTGTCAGATATCTTAAGCCCAAGATTTTTTTATTATTGCCAGTAACTGTTGAATATAAATTTTACTTTATTCGCATGCAAATACCAGTTTGTGGATGGTGCACTGTGTGCGCTGCGATGAGCTGATTACAAGGGCAATGGCTATTGGCTTTAATGCTTCTTGGAACCCATCATATCATGCAAATTCGGGAAATTCAGGTTTTTCTTTGTGCTTCAGCTTCCTCTTCAGTAAAATGGCATAATAATTATCATCCCACTATTTTCCCCTTTTCTTACAATGGAGAGAATAACCTTGACAATTACCATGTGATATTAAATTGCTATTAGTATTACTGAATGAAAGCAGTACTAAAAAGATCATTTACATTTTTAGAGATTAATAAGATTTTTTGATGCATATCTAGTTTCTGCCATCACACCCTGATGACCAAAACTTCATTTTAATAAGGAACAGCACAGAAACGTTCAAAAATAAACGGTTTTATCTCACTTTGAGTCCTAAATCACTGGAGACTAAAGAGATAAACAGACACGAAAGTTTGTGTGGGGTCTGGTATAGCATTTAAAAATTAAATTCTTATTATATATTGGTACTTTATTTAAGGTATTTTGTATTATAGAAATTTGTTCTTCAAGATCATAAAGCTCCCCCTTTATAAGGCAGGAAAAAAACCACACACGGTAAAAAGGTTAATCTAAAAGAAATCATGCATCTGGTGGGTTTAGTTGAGTGGCATAAGTTGTCTCTAACCTGTGTTTCCAGTTCTGTAGGTATGATGAGGTTGCCCCTATTGTAATCATAATCTCATGAGAAGGAAATTTACCCTGCTAGACCAATCCTACGATCAAATTTGAGAAGACCAAAGTAATCTTGCTGCTAAGATCAAGTTCAGAGACATCTACACAGAAGATCCATCCAGCTGACTGCCCAGGAGACAGGTAATGGAATTTTCTCCTGGGATCACAGCAGTTGGATGTTAAAATCCCTAAGTCGGGCTATGACTTGCAAGACAACAAGCTGTTCCTGGCAAACTGCTCCTTCCTGCAAGCAGAGAATGATGTAAGTAATGAGCTCCAGTCCCAGTTCCCAAATCTGCGTCCTTCCTAAAGGTATAATACTCAAAGGCACAGTGGAATTAAATCAGTACAACTGAAGGGTGTTATAACAATAAATATTATCCAAAAATCAGAAAGGTAAGTCTCAAAGAACTTTTTATCATCAGAACAAGCATCCCCATGTGTTTTCTTGAGGTCCCTAAGCCTGGGCATATACTTGCAGGTCAACAATGTCACTGAGCTCTTGAGGAAGAAAAAAAATAATACAACTATATTAAACTAGAAACATCATGAAAAGCATAGGCAATGTGGAGGAAAAAAAAATAATTCAGGACTATAAACAACAGTCAAATTCCTGCTGAAATTCACCATTCCTGCTGAGGGACTTGGCAAACACTGCATCAAAGTTGGAATCCAAGATATGAACTCCAGGGGCCTCATGCTTTTTTCCAAACATGCTTGAAAGACATTTTTCAAGCAGCTTATCTCTTGTCCACATAGAGATATTTGTATCTAACAGAAAATGCTTTAAATATGAAAGATTTTTTTGAGTGTCTCTAAGCAGCTGAGGTAATTGCTTCAAACAGCATTCCCTGCTTAAGAAACAAAGCGCACACCTCCCCACCCGCTCCAGGGCAGCCTACACGTTTTGATTTCAAGCAATTAAAAATAAGTGGCATCTTGTCTTACTCATCACCATTTTGCTCCAAAGAAAGTTTATGTAATACAATGTCAAAAAGTGATGCAATTATATGTAATATTACAATGAAAACCTGGTCTAAAAATAAAAGAAAACCAAAACCTAACACCACCACCAAAAAAGAAAACAGTATAAATCCAATACGCTGAAAATCAGCTTTTAGGAATTTTCTTTGCTACTCATAAATCCCTTACAAAAAGTCCTTCAATTCTAAAGGTTCAGCTTGAGACAATGCTGTAGGGTCCACGTCTCATAAAAAGCTATTTAACATTTATTTTAAAAATGAGAAGTATGGCAATCTTATCTGTTGTGTGGGAACATGGTAAAAAAACATCAAATGTAAAGTTGCCTGGAACAATAAACAGTGCATACATTCAAATATCAATCTGAAAAATAGAAAGCTGTCCAAAGCTTGGATTAGTGCTCAGACTGAAACCTAATTGCTCTTTAATCCTCTATCATTGCAGAAAACAGGAAAATTACAGATTGCAAATGACAGCGGTGCTAAACCCCAGGAGTGTGGAAGCTTCTCAAAAACCCACTGAAGGGATGTGCATTGTGCCAGTTTTGTCATTAATTTGCCTGTCCTAATTTGTTTTGAAGAATCTCCACACAACAAAAACAAAGCAAATTGGGGAAAAAAAGCATTAAGGCAGAACATTTCTACTATAGGACATACCAGCTTTTGGGCTTGCAGATGTCCTACCATGTGCAGCTAACGTGCAAATTTAGTTACTCGTAATCAGCAAGGTACCAGGTTTTGTATACTATAAAACCTTAAAATGGAATAGGAGTACAGCCAGTCACCCCAACTACAAAATTCACTACTCTATAGGATACAGAATTGCATCCAGTACTGCACCCAGAGGAAATAAATCCTTCCAACATCACAGGAAAATACTGATATCTATTTTATATTTGGGGTGGAGATGTTGTCTGCCTCTTGTATAAAGTGGGTACATTTTACAACAATTTAACTGAGACCATGTGCTGACTGCCTGCTTTTGAAAATGTTACAGAGGGCTACATAAAAATCTTTACCAAAATTTTATTATATCTGCTACTTTACCCTAACCTTGCATCCTTTCCATTTAGGCAGGTTATGAGCAGTCGAAGAGGTGTGGTTTGTTCTTGACCGTCCACCAAATCTGCTGCTTGTTCTCAGTTTCTACACATACACATTTGGATCATTTAATTTTACAGCATCTTCTTTGCATTTTCTAATTAGGCTGCCTGCTTACTACTTCCTGAAACTCTCTGTATTCCATCTGACTTTGGAAATGACGCTTATTTGGGGCCTTCTTTAGTTCTCTGGGATTTTACCCATTTTTAAGCACAGACATTCCTTTAGTTAGTTCTGAAATGCCCTAGAGTAAAATTCATCAGATCCTGTTGATCTGAAAGCATCTAATTGATGTAAGAGCTCTTTGACCTGTTCTTTATTCTGTTCCTGTCCCCTATTGTGTTTTAGTAATTGTATTAAAAATACTTAACCTTTTATGGGAAAACTGGAACAGAAAAGGCAGTTAATATTCTGTATCTTCTGCTGTCTGCTCACCTTTCTCATAAAGTCATTTTGAACTAGTTCAACAGAAATTTATTTTAAATCCTTCAAATTAAAAGGCCACAAATTTTCATATAGACAAAATTTCTATTCTGCAGGGCACTAGAGCCTTTTTCCTAAACATTCAGGTTCAAAGATGAATTAATTCAGCTTCACAATAAATTGTAGTAGCATTCAGTAGAACATGGAAACCTTTGCTGCTATTAAACTGTACAACACCCAATATAGCCAGTAAGACAAAAATCTATCAATTCTATGAGTTTTTCCACAGTATAGACCTATATGGAAAAGACCAACACACACCATCACATGAACTCAGTACATATACCCAGCACGTCTCAATTAACACCAGCAAGTATGGGGTCAGGAATATGAACTTAACAGGGAGCGTAGCAATAGAATGAGCGGTAACGGTTATAAGCTGAAAAGGGACAGGTTTAGATTAGATATTAGGAAGAAATGTTTTCCTGTGCGGGTGGTGAGACACTGGAACAGGTTGCCCAGAGAAGCTGTGGATGCCCCATCCCTGGAGGGGTTCAAGGCCAGGCTGGATGAGGCTTTGAGCAACCTGGGCTAGTGGGAGGTGTCCCTGCCCGTGGGCAGTGGTTTGGAACTAGATGGTCTTTAAGGTCCCTTCCAATGCAAACCATTCTGCAATTCTATGTTTCTATCCATATAAGTTAAAGAGATAATATTTGACTAAAAACCATTTATTTAAAATAAAACACTAGCAGTTATTTTTGTGTTAAGACTGCAGTTTCACCAACAGTGATGAATAACATTCCAGGCAAAAAAAATAGCTTTTTTTTTAAATTTGGCAACTAGACCACCTGTAAGCAATCCTTTTATAGTGGCTTGTGCATGAAAGCTAATTTTGTTGTTGATTAAGCAGGAATACTTCACAACGGCTACTTTTCCATCTCTTAAAGTAATGGAGTGTCAACTGCTAAAAACCTTTGTTGGATACCAGCTATTGCCTCCCGATAATCATCATGCATCTCTTTTATAGTGCCTAAGACAGATTCATAACACTGCCACCATTACTCTCAGAAACAGACCTGGTGCTCTGTGTGTTTATATAAAAAGTACTGAAATCTCAGACTTTGCTAGGACCCCATTTCAGGGAATAACACCTCCATTCACAGTTCCTCACTGACAACTCAATGTACCTTGGTTCTTACCACATATGACTGCACTGAATACCTCGAACTGTACACTTAAATTTACTTCCCTTAGCATATATGACCATGTTATCCTGTGTCTATGACCCTAGACATACCTCTTAAATGGAGGATAGAAGATAAAATATTTCATTATTAACATCAGATAAGAAAAATGTATAATTATACAAGTAGTCAATCTGCAATACAAAAGAAATGCTTAATTTTGATGGAGAAAGTCTTTGCCTATACTCATAACAAGAGGTTTTCAAGAAGAACCCTGTACAAAAAGATATTTCTCAGGCTTTCTTCTGTAGGGATCTGAATATCATCCAGCAAAAACCAATAGGGATCTGCTGATCTCCAGATTCAAAAGTATTTCAGCAGGTGTTTTGACTACTGAAGACTCAAAGATAATGTGTCAGAAGATGCCGCAGGATGTTATACTTTGGCTGAGAGAATGATTAGACAACTTTCCTCTAGTCTTGCAAAGGATGAAGGGCTCAAAGCTCTGCATTTTAATTCTGCTTAACCTCACGGATGTAAAGTAAAATATTTAGTGATTTTAAAACACCATTAGGACAATGTTTCTAACCTCCCTTTTTAAAATTAATTAAAGGGGTGGAAATACAAATATTTCCTTTGTGGCCAGGAAGACACAAATAACAGTCATGGAGAGAGGTGACTTCCCATTCAGCAGTGACATGTCCTTATCTCTCCAGTACACAATCTTACCAGAAGAATTACTGGTGTTTGTACTGTACTGGTCTCATCTAGACTTCGAAACACATCAGTACCACAGAAAGAAGTAATGTAACAACTTCCTAGACTACACAGTGCAGCGATTAGCCCTCAAGCAGATCAATAACATCAATGGTTTGAGCTGGAGGAGAAATAAAACCCTGTATTGGTAACAGGTTAATTGTGTTTCAAGCTCCTTATGTCAGCAATAAAAACTTGATAAGACTGAGATTTCAAAGGCTTTTTGGGTTGTGGTGGGTTGGTTTTTTTTTTGTTATGGCTAAACTAGAGATCTAAGCTTAGACCATAACTCAATTAGGCTGAGAGATATATATGAACAAGAAAATGAAAACAGGGAATTTAATCTTACAGAGTGTGATCCTAGCTCTGCTACAGTGACAGCCCAATGTGTCATTCCATGAGCATGAGATCAACAGCAGGAGTCTGTTCTGCTTTGCCAGTTTAGTTTAATGGAAATTTTTCCATTACAAACAGAGTTTCCTTAGAAGATAACAGGGGCCAGCATCTGACCTCAACAAAGCTTGTTCTATACCTTGGTGATCTTCAGCACTGGACACAATTTAATTTGATGTTTTCTAACTATAAGAAATCCTGTAAGTGTGTGTGTGTATATATATATATATTTTTTTCTTCCCAAGCTATACTAAGCCAGTCGGAGGTAAAATTGTGCATTATTGAATGATCAAGCCACTAAAAAAATATAGGTGTAACCAATAGAGGCAATTAAACGCTTCCTTTAACACAGTATATTGACATTAACATTTTGTCTCTCAGATTTGCTCTGCATTATGGAAAACCTCCTAAACAAATGTGCTTAGGATATAAGTATTCAACTTTTTGCACAGTTAAGTAAAAGTAGTAAAATCTCATTTACACTTGAACTGATATATATTTTCCAACAGTTTGAAATGGTTTCTGATAGACACGTATTACCAGAGAGAGGCATGTTATGAGTGGTATACAGCAAAAATGATTATTTTTATGTTTAATATGATTTTTCTCATTTAAATGATCACTGGATCCAAGGTGACTCAATCATGTGCTAAACCCAGGGTAGTTCAGGAGTGAAATTTAATCACAGGAAGTATCTCCTGAGAAACTAAACATAATCTTATTGTGGTAATATGGAAGCAGTCACTTACAGAAACATCTCTCATTTCAGCCTCAATTCCCCTCGGAGTTTTCTTTTTTTTTGCACAAAACTCTGCTTGCTATCTGGAACTGCTCTTCCACTGTTTCTGTGTTGCTCTTGCTGGCTGGAATATCAGAGTTATATCTGTATGGGGCTGTAGTGATTTACATACACATATTCACCTCACCTCTCACTTACATTTTCCCATTCACTGATTAACTCTAGAAAGGATATTTTCAGAGGCATCCCTGGAGATTACATCCTCGGAGTTTTCTCATTTCCAGAACTATCTTTTTTCCCCTCCCATAGAAATTAACTGGTTAACAACTGCACACTCGAAAAAAACTTTGCCCATCACCTCCAATAGTTGTGCTGAATCTATTTTGACAATCCTAGTAATCATATGTCACTGTACAGTTTTTACATGCTTTTTTTTTAGTAGACAAATGCATATATATGTACCGTAGAGAGATGTATATAACTGTCTGTGCAGTTAGCTTTAAGAATTTGGTAAACACAAAAAACCCTATCTTTCTGTTTCCCACATAAAAATCCCTAATAAAAGGCATCCAATTAATAATTTTAGATACACTTGCCTTTTTCTTTACTTCTTGGGATTAAATTACCTTCTAACTCAATCTAAGTAGATACCCAAGAAATTATTTCAATATTAGTTCAGAAGCCTCCTGGTAAGACTCACTAAAAGAAAAAAAATATAACAACAACAGCAAGCCTTCTATAGTGCCATATTTCCTAAAGAAGAAATGAAGTTAATTAAAATTCTACCTCATTTCAAAGGAAGAAAAGCACCTTGTTGTAATTCATCTTTCCTAATATCTGTATAAACAATTGTAAAATGCAAATATTTGTCCATTTATGCATCAAGCAATCACCATTTTCCTTTTCAAGATAAAGAGGTGTGGAAGTCAGCCGTAGCAACAGCCCCTGGACGCAGTGGGAGCCACTACGTGCGCACACCAGCAGACAAAGCTCCAGGAGCATCAGAGATCTGGAGTTCACCTGCTGCTTATTGCACAAAGACTGGTCAGAGTTGGAAGACTTTCACCACAGAATATTTTTTTATTTATTTACTCCTAGGTTACAGCTTGTGCTTTAAATATGGAACACCGGGGTACCTTCTAGCAAACAACACATTGCACTGTTTAATGTCACTAAGCCTTTGTAGATACTGGGGAACAATATTTCAAAACAGGTGATCTGACCTTTAGAGTCTTTCTGGGGATTCTAGTCATATTTGTCTCAGTCAGAAATTGTATTTTGTTCAGGATTTTTATTTGATAATAGAAGGTTAGGCAAATACAAACAGCCAGAGCAACAACTGCTTGCTCATGTAAGGATATAAGCGCTGAACATCCCAGATGTACTGAAGGCATCTTCCTGATATTTCCACATGTGTTAACTTGTAGTTTCTAAGTTTCTACTTCTACAAAATGCAATTGGCTGCTGCTTTGAAGTTAGTTTTTCTACTGGGGGGGGGGAGCGGGCAGAGAGAGAAGAGTCCAAACAGTAGCACCAAAATTTAAACAGACCATAGGGCAGATTTCTCATTCTAATGCTGCATATTATTTACAGTGCTTTTAACCACAAAGACAGCAGAAGGTCACTTCTCTTAATAAGTACAAAAAAAAAAAAAATCACACAACAACAGTCTAAAAAAAAAACCAAACTCCACTCCATTAGGTCCTTCCAGTAGTGCCTTATGGAAATATACATGAGGCTGGTTTAATTAATTATGTGAGTAATCGCTTTACAGGAAGAGGGACAGAAACCCTAGGATCCTTTGAGTGCAAGCTCTGATCCTACTCGGCAAAGCCTGTGGAAACTTTACAACTTTCAAGCAGAAGCTTGTACTTCAGAGTCATCTGCAAACACAGATGTAAATTCAAACTGATGAATCCCAGTAGAAAGAGAAGGATGAAAGGACTTGCAGCAAGATGAAAGAGAAAGAACAGGACACAGCTCAAAGCAAGTACTTTAATTGGACTGAGCCATTGGCAGGGATTATTTCAGAGGAACAAAAAGTTATTGTCTATTAACCAACACATTTACCAATTATAAACCATTATTTGTCTGGATAGGAAGCATTTAAGAAAAATGATAGATAGCCACATTTCCTGCTGCAACTTGTTATAAGGCTAGGTCCCTGCTTTCTAAGACACGGAGCACCAAAAATTACCTCCTGATCTTGTGGAGCACCCAGTGACCAAGACTACACATTTATTGCTGGGGAGAAAAAAAAAGAATGCTTCAGGACATACAAACTACTCATAAAACTCTAATACAGTTGCTGTGTTGAAATTGACCCTGGAAGAATCTCATCCCAAATAGCCTCCTACCACATCTTATGGATTTACTTAAAATATATATTTGAAGTTTCACTTGAAATACATATATGTGTGTGTGTGTGTATTTATATGTATATATGAAAACAAAGAGAAAGAACTGAAGAAAAACCACCAAGGAGCAGGATTTATATAAGCTTATTCTGAGAAGTTCCTCAAGAACATTCCAGGAACTTAGGAAGGGACAAATACAGACTGAACATCAAGAAATGTACCTGACAGTGAAAATGCAGACTAAACAGCCAGAATGATTCCTGACAGCAAAATTTT
Source organism: Syrrhaptes paradoxus (assembly GCA_013400615.1). Lineage (NCBI taxonomy): Eukaryota > Metazoa > Chordata > Aves > Pterocliformes > Pteroclidae > Syrrhaptes > Syrrhaptes paradoxus. The sequence continues at coordinate 53,970 of VZTO01008029.1, read as the reverse complement.
GCAGTCAGCGACTCAAACTTCCAAAGGAGGTGCTTGGTGACCTCTTTGGCTGGAGCCCTGAAAACTCAACGAAGCAAGATGGGACATATAAAGTTTTCAGAACCTTGAGGTTTACATTAACTCTCCAGACACAAATTGGCAGAACCTACTCCGGGTGACGTAAGAAAAGCTATTTCTTTCTCACTTTGCTAGTAGTTTATTGTTAGACACATCTGAAAGTACCAGCGTTACTTTATGTACTTGTCTAGATGATTTTTTTAACCTTCATTTCTATTATGCAAAAAGTTTTATTTCCAATTACTGTACAATCCATATAAGACTGTATAAAAGGCGTTTGTATTTATAAAAGCAAAAAATGGGAATTTCTAACAAAGCCATGAGTAAAGCAGGATGCATTTCTCTATAATTACCATTTCTGCCCTCATCAGAGAAGTCTACCTCTATACAAATCTCAGAATAGTCATCTTGTTTGCACCTAGCTGTGAGACACAAAGCATCTGCACTAAAGGCAGTATTAAAAGCATCCTTTAAAAGAAATCCTACTGTTCCTTTCTTTTTCTATTTCACCCCAGATATTATAATATTATAATAATATTATCAATCTTGTGATACATTTAGTTCTATTTCATTATAAAAGCTTGTGACTGATGGCTATCATTGCCAGAAGAGTTATCGGTATAGGATGAAGTGGGTGGGTGGAGCAGACAGTCCAGCAAAGAACAGTGAAATGTACAGATTTGCTGCCCCTAAAGTGTCTACCCCAGCTGTACAGCAAAATAGCAATTTAGTGAATAAATGAAGTGGCAAAATTATGAGAACAGGGAGGAAAGGCCCCTAAGGATGCTAATTTTCATGGACTCTGCAAGACATTTGAGTTTGTACTTTGTGTAGGAACATGTTTAATACCGTACACACAACACAAGTCAGCACTTACACCAGCACAACTCCAAAGTCACCCCTAGTAGCAAAATGAATGTAGCATGCATTTACACCAGTATAAACCCAGAACTGAGTTTAGCTTTCTAATTAAAACAGTTCATAGTTTCTCCCTTTTTTCCCCTCCATCTCATTCATTTAAAACAGCAACAAAACCAACAGCAAGTCCCCAACACAGCCGTTACCTCCTCATTACTGGCTTGGGGGATGTCAACCTGCCGTTATTCTTGTAGGAGTAACCGTGGGTGAAAACCTTCTGAACACCTTTGTTTTGGCTCAGTGCAGCATATAAATCAAAAATTGTCATGTACAGCTTGCATGTTGTTTACTCTCCAGCATTACTCTAGCTGCATTTTTACAAGCTTGAGCTCAAAACAGACATAGGGAATTTTAGACACTTCAGGACCTACCATTGTCATTAACAGGAACGAAATGTCTGCATTGACCTACAAATTGAAAACTGTTCTAGGTCTCATTTGTAGCAATGATGTAGAGATAGAAGGATTCACATCTTATCCTACAACAAATACCATTGCAGCAATCATAACACAGTTGGGAATGAACCATTTTCAAACTGCTGAGGTGTCTGAATTCTGCCAGGACTGCCTTAAAGAGGAAAATCCAGAACAGTGATTTCTTCCAGAGGAATCTGGGACCCTTCCTATTTAGAGCTCTGCAGAATATCTTTCAAGACAGAGCACAGACCGTTCCAAACAGGGGTTAAAAACCAATGACTAGAGAAGCCTCTTTGATAAGAAAAGTTCTGCAGGGATGAAAACTTAGCACTGCGTTCGGATGCTATGTTTGCACAGCCTCTGCACCTCTTTGCTGCATTAATCTAAAGCAACATCGGGAAGACAATTTACTGTTTTCTCTGATAACTGCATTTTGCTAAAGGCTTTCCACATATTTTCTGCACTTGTCTCGTTGACAATAACAACTCTCCCCTACAGCACATCATCTGTCTGCAATAAGAGCTCACAATCTTCCAAGGAGGGTTTTGCTTTCTACATGGTCAAATATATAGGAATTAAATGCCGTTAGAACATGTTGGACTGCTCCACAACTTCTCCATTTCACTTCCAGTGCAACACCATTGCTTTATGCACATGCAAATAATAAGTGGCAAATTTAAGCTCTTTAGACAAGACCGGTTCCCTTTTATCAGTCTTCCTATTATTAAGCAGGTTACTTCTGACAATGTTTTTCTCCTTACACCATTTAAATATGTATGGTTTTAAGCTCTGCCTGATACAGCTGCATAACATGAGAGGGAGATAGAAAACCCTCCTGAAAACTGACCTCAAGTGATCAGAAATGAGGATTTGTGAGCTATACCTATACTTTAGATAGCTTTAATAAATTCAGACACTTTTTCTTCCAAAAAAGAAGCGTAACATTTTTAGATCAAATTTTCCTAAGGACTGCACATCACCGAAACACTGAAATGAAACAGGCTGAAAAAAATGTGGCGTTTTCTGGGTCACTTGTTCTGTATTTCCAATTTTCTATCCAACATATGTGGAGAATTAGCACTCGCACACAGAAATTGTTTCGGTTCAAATAAACGATGGAAAAACTGGAGGAACAAAGAGTGGCTCCTATTCAGAACCTACAGAAAATAAAAAGCGATGAGCAAAGAGTTAATTTGCTATTTACTTGTAATTCCAAACAGTTGACTGTTTTAGCTTGGTTCCTCGGCAATGGGTAGTAGTTTCTTTGTGCTGATTTTCTGTAGGTTTTTCAGTTCCTGATTTTTTCATCAGCAAGCAGCTGTCTGTCCAGCTCTATCTCTCTTAACACTGTTCTAATAGGCTTAATTAAGCTGTGCAGTCTCTGAGGTACTCGTAAATTTATTCCAACCATAAATGCAATAGAGTGTTCTGGTTCCTACTATGTCTTATCACTGCTTCCTGGCTTCCTCTTTACTATTTTACATTATCTTAATTATTTCTCCCTTTGTGATATTATGCATTTCTCCATTGCAGCCCTGAGCTGTCATGCTGAAACCTCAGCACTCCTACAGACAAGAAGTTCCAATCCAACTTTCCAGGCCATTACCCTCCATCTCTGTCAGATACTGTTTTCCTGAACTGTATTACAATGACTGTCAGCAATGGATCACTCTGAATATAATCATAAAGTAGTATTTCTAGGCTCGCAAGCCCTTCCTGCCATGTTACACACTGCAAAAACATCCAGTCAACTGGTAAAACAGATACACAAAAATACACCTACGTAAGTGCACGTCTTGGTTGTTGCAATAAAAAATAAAAATAATTTTAAAAATTAAAAAAAAAATTTAAAGTTGATTTAGCAATAGGTTGTTGCCAGTGCTGTATGTACATGGTGTTTTCACTCTGAATGTTTCAGAAATTGCACATGAAGAAAGCATAAGGTATCCTGGTAAACCCTTAGTAGCAGAAAAAAAAAATCCAGAGTTAGGTGGATTAGTGAATTGCTAAATTAACCTTTTTTGGAAAGCAACGAAAGCCACAAAACAGGTGACACACTTGAGAAAAAAAAAAAAAAAAAAAAAAAAAAAAAAAAAAAAAAAAAAAAAAAAAAAAAAAAAAAAAAAAAAAAAAAAAAAAAAAAAAAAAAAAAAAAAAAAAAAAAAAAAAAAAAAAAAAAAAAAAAAAAAAAAAAAAAAAAAAAAAAAAACAAACCAAAAAAACCCCAAAAAACAAAACACACCAGCTTTACTGCATTTTAAAAATTATGAACAGCCAAAATTACCAAAAGTTAAAGCTCCACTGAAAGCGTAAATCAGATTAGACTGATAAGAGGCTGTAAAGTGCCTCAGCTTTGACTCGAACGGAAAGGCTAGGTGGAGATGTCAGCAGAGCCAAATCAACCCACCAGGGGCAGGATCAGTCACACAGCACAGACACAGGAGAATCAGAGAGCCCACTCTATAAACAAAGAGACCATCTCTAGTGATTCTTACCCTTGCTTTAAAAAAAGCAGTCAGAAGATAGTAGGTACCAGTAAAGTTCATGAGCTCAGTCTGCTTCAAATATTTTCTAATTAGTATTATTTAATTTGTATCTCTTATTTTTACATAGTGCCACAACATTTACCCACAAAAACATCAGCTCTTCTACCTCCATAAGGTTTCATTATCCGCCAAAGGCTCCTTGTTACAAAGGAGTAAAGGTGGGAGTAAGTAGAAATATGCAACTAGTATCTCAGGATAGATAATTAAAGACTAGCGTAATTTTTTTCTCAAAAATTGTCATTGTGTGTGTGGTATTCCCTGCATGTTACAAAACATGCTGCTGCTAATGGGTTTTACAGAACAAGGTAGAACTGGAGGTGGCTGGCAATGGCACACGGCTACTGTCACACTACATGTAAAGGTAAACTGCCCTGACTGAAGCCCTCCAAACCATTATGTTTAACCTACATCTCAAGAGAAAAAAAGATCAATGTCTTCAAATTGGAATTACTTGCCTTGCTCTGCAACCAGCAGGATTGCCAGAGAGAGAAACAGAATCTGATCAGGGCAAGAGAGAGAAATAATTCACGGTAATTCCACCTTCCCCACTGTTTTGTTTCTTCAACTGGCTTTTCACAAAAAATATCCTTCACAAACGCTGCCAGACAAGCTCTCGCTATGAGCATAAGGACAAAGCGGATCCAGGAGAGAGCGCAAAGGGTTCTTGCACAGACCACTACCTTTTGTCTTTTATTTTTTGTCAGAAAATATTATTCCTTTTTTTTACCCCGTATCATTTCCTTGGCAGCTGACATCAGCTCACATTAGTTTCATAGCTTTTCCTTTTTCTTTGTGTTACGTTTTGGGCATCGCCATCANTGTGTCTTGTGTCAAGTAGGTAGCGTGAAAGGGAGGGGGCAGCTTCCCAATACAGGATCCTGGATAACCCAACCTTTTGTCAACCCACTGGCTTCTCCCTAGGCTTAAGTTTTTACAGGCCACATGTTTTCCCTTGCCCCTTCACTTAATTCAAGCAGTTCCCGCTCACTGTGACACAATGAGGAGTGTGCAAAAGAAATAAAAAAAAATTAATCATTCTGGAGAACATGATTCTTATTTAACAATCCGGTGTCTCAGAAACATAGGAGGTGGAAAGACAGAGACCCAGACTAGGTAGTAACATTGCCCGGTCAAATTCGCCTTTCTCTTCTACACTATAAATACCACAGCCNCTCATCTTCTTTTCCCTCTTCTTCTTTTCCCTCTTCTGCTTTTCCCTCTTCTGCTTTTCCCTCTTCTTCTTTTCCCTCATCTGCTTTTCACAACAAATATCCTTCACAAACGCTGCCAGACAAGCTCTCGCTATGAGCATAAGGACAAAGCGGATCCAGGAGAGAGCGCAAAGGGTTCTTGCACAGACCACTACCTTTTGTCTTTTATTTTTTGTCAGAAAATATTATTCCTTTTTTTACCTCTGTATCATTTCCTTGGCAGCTGACATCAGCTCACATTAGTTTCATAGCTTTTCCTTTTTCTTTGTGTTACGTTTTGGGCATCGCCATCAGTTTTTACACAACACTATGCATTCATCAGCAGGAAAATCCAGAAAGAAATAATCCCCATCAGCATCCAAAACTTCTAATGTCCTGGGACCTGTGGTCTGGAACCAGAGCTGGAGGCCCCTCTGAAACTAGCTCTAACATAAGCTCATGAAGCAGAATATATTTTCACAAATGCAAAAAGGAGGTAGGGTAATAAAATAGCTACAAATGCCATTCATCCAAACAGCTCTAAACTGATACACGGAAGATGTGACATAGTACTGTGATTTAATTCTCCATGTTTTTGATCTGACACTAAAGGTCATTGGAAAAAGTGCTAAAAAAATTTAAAACTTAAATTTGGTGCAATTCAGATGATTTATACCTTTAGAAGTGCAGAAGACAACANGAGAGACCCAGACTAGGTAGTAACATTGCCCGGTCAAATTCGCCTTTCTCTTCTACACTATAAATACCACAGCCTCTACTATGTATTTCAAAGTCTTTTCATGCAAATTTTAAAAATTATGAACAGGCAAAAAAAGACAAAAATTCAAGCAGGAGCAAAATTTAGACAAAGAGCACAACAGAAATTAAAACCAGGTATGAAATAAAGACCTTGTATGTCAATTTTTGATCCTTAAGTTCAGAGCCTCAAGATTTCTTGACACAATGCAAAAACATCCTTGGCATTAGTGCTACCAGAGACACTTCTATACCAGCCAATATGAAAACTTTGTTTTGGCAGCAGACAGTCCCAGTCATTGCCGCACCCTGCATTTACATAATTTGTGAATAACAACCAAAGATTATATTTACCTCAATATTTTCTTCCTCGACTGTTTGTCTACCCCTCCTTACATCTTCCTGCGGCTGCTGCTGCTACATGTTATTCATGCCTAATAGGAAAAGCAAAACATGTTCTTCACAGCATATATAGATGTAATCAAATACGGCGGCTGTGAGTATGGTTGGGTTTCTGTTTTACACCGACTCATGCATTATATCACGTACAGAGTTGATCATCATGGCAATAAGGTGCCAGAAACCACTTCCAAACTTCTGTGAATGTTTAAGCACAGGCAGAAAAGTTCAAAACAAAATACTTCTGTAACAATGTTTTGCTTCTTTTTCAACTCATGAACTGTTATCAACGCCATCACAATTTCCTTACAGTTGTTCATTAGTCACAATTATTTTCAGGTTAATTTTAACAAATAGATAATATTATTATTAATGCACTTTAATTACAGCCACAACATGGTGTTTTGAGTTGTGGGACAAGGTCACATTGCTCTAGATAGTGAAAAAATATAGACCAGAAAGATGGTTATGACCCCAGTAAGTTGGCAAGTATCGCAAGTTATTCATCAAAAGTGTTATTGGAGAACATCACACATTCAGAAGTGATTTAGTGTAATTGAGACTGGAGGTCACAAGTCATTTTCCCCTCTGAAGACACGGGGGCATATCTTTTCTGCAGACCTGGTGCAGCTGTTCTGTGAATTTAGTCTAAAAGTCCCATTCAGCAACAGGGAAAACAATGTTCCAGAATTACTACCAAAAAACAATACAATAGGTACATAGCACAGTTAAAAACTATTTTTTTTAACAATTTCATAACTAGATTAACACAACAGCAAATGAGTTATGATGCCATGATAACTCATCAAAATCACAGCTTTGTAAAGTATTTTTATTATAATCCTGTTAATGTAATCTTTAAAAGGCGTAAGGTTTTTTTTCATTTTTATACATTACAAGTATAACAGATACACACTTTGTAATAAAAGTTTTTCCTTCTATTACTAAACACCAGGATTCTGCCTCCATCCCACCCCAAATTTAAGGCAAATAACATTACCATACTTTCATTATTTGCTGTTAAGGTAAATGTAAAAAACTCTAAGTGTATGAACTTGCTCTAAAAGATGATATCGTAACCTTTACAAAAGAACTACAAAAGTAAAGAAAGAACATTATGTTTCAGCCGTCATGTGCTCCTGCATTATTAAATGCATAATCAGCTCCCAAATCTTCCTGAAAGAAAAATCTAAGTGGTAAATTCAATCTCGTTCTGACTTTTTGCCTGAATCCTTACATCTACTACATCCAAGTACAGAAGACACCTTCAAGCCAAAATTCTGTCCCAAACAAGCCAGCACATTGCCCAAGAGCTGACATACATCTTGTTATAAATCTTTAAAGCTTGTCATGAGCTGCCATCAGAAGCCATTACGCAGCACTAAAGCCAACAGAAGACCAAGTTTTCCATCAGACTGCCCATTCTTCCTCAATCCCACTTTGATGACTTGATAACATTCCACACCACACCTATAACAAGAGGATTCCTTTCCTCCCCTAAGCTTGTCCAACACATAGAATAAGTCAGATATGTCATTGCATTAAGAAATCTGATGTCTAAATGAATATTTAGTCTTCGCATTGATCCCAATGTACATTTCTAGCCTCTATACATGACGTGTATGTATATGACCCAGACTTTAAACACATCTAGTTTTTCACCAGGCAGAGTTTGCAAATAGCCACATACACACCAAAAGTACCAGCAGTGTTTTACCCAAGATGATTTAAGGATATAAATAAGTCAAGGATTGGAGGAAGAAGTAATATTTTTGACTGCTTTTTTTTTGGAATGAAACAGATCATCTTTTGGATGATCTTTGTTCTGAGCAAGAAACAGAAATCTTTAAAGCTAAATCAGAGGGAGAACAATTACTCAAGAGTTTAAAGCTGTTTATACAAATCAATGAAACTCTAAAAAGGGACTGCTCTATCCTACAGATATTGCCGCATTGGCATGGCAGTCAGCAGTGTGTCGTGTCCCAGGTTGCTCCCAGCTACAAAGTCACCAATGTCCCAGATCCCACAAGGACACTTGGAGGGAAGGAGCATTCTGGCAACATCATTCTCAACAAACAGCCCTGGAAAACAGCACAGACCCAGCTCTACACCATCTTTCTCTAATTAATCTTAATTCAGGTCTAAGTCTGTTTTGTGCCATAATTTGCATTAATGAGTGGGGGTTCAGGTCCAGAAAATGTCAATTATAAAGGTAGTATTTGTCTTACGGGAAAACAAGTGGATAAGTTCTTTAAATAATAACATTTGATTGTTTTTAGATCAAGTTTAATTGCAGCAAAAAAGCTTACCTCTATCAGAAGTTTTCTAACTGCCGCTCTGTTGCCTACACTACTTTTTGACAAGATAATTGTTGGCAAGACACAAGCAAGCAGAAAACAAGGCAGACAAACAAAGTATTCCTGCCCAAATTTAATTAGTGTCTCTTTTCAGCTTGGCTTGTCTAGAACAAAACAACAGGAAATTAAGGAGGATCCAGCTCATTTTGGCCTGAATGTTTGGATACATTCATTATTGAGGGGAAGGAGAGGTGGGGGTGTATGCACATACTCCATCCCCCCAGTATCAACTGTTCATGAGCATTTTATACTTCTGTTTTGATTATTATAGTCCAGATATTAGCAATACTAATAAACACTGATACAATTCAGATCCATCCTGAACTGACTACAAAATTACTTGAACAAATGCGAAGTCATTAGGAGACACATTCTGTTTCTTTCCCCAGGAAGGGAAAATTTATTTTCCCATCTCTTTGTTAATATAATCTACTCTTTTACTCTTCTGAAAATTGAAATTTCAGCTCTGGGTTATTTCTTAACTGTAGAAACAAATTTTTAAAGGGTAATTTTACCTACAGAACGTCAAACCTTGAATAATTCGAAGCACCTACTACTATAAAACTCTTTTTTTGAAAAATAAATCTTCTCAAAACTCAAGGTTTTTTGAATATTTCATTGACCATAAATAAGTAACCTGAAATTTAATCTCCTAAATTTTTGAAATGTGGAGGTTGATTTTCATTATTTCCAGATTCTGCATTTGGATGCTTACATTAACATACACAGAAGTGCATATCCCATCCCATCTAAAGAAAACAGTTCCCATAAATTGTAATCAATATTTGGACGTTCTCACAACTTACATATTTACCAAATTGAATATGTAGTTAGAGATGGATGACAAGCATAGCTTCTCTCATTTGCCTGCCAACAACTGCTTCAGCTGCTCTTAAGTTAAGAGCATTCAGTGTTCAAGGCAGACTTTGGATCTCAGATGAGAAGTTATTCCAGAAGAGTTGGTCAGGTGCTTTGGGATTTTTCCCCCTTATTTCTTTTTCTTTCCTCCCCCCCTTTAAGGTTACACAAACTCTAAGTAATATTCTCCATATCACTTTAGACACTGTTAGTAGTTTGGAGGGGGTTATACAGCATTCAGAATAAACAGGTCCCTGTGTCTAATGAGTAAAATCTTGACTTTTGCAGGAGAGTTTTGCCCAGGGCTTGGCAATAAGCATTTAAACAATGTGCATCTCAGCCCTCTGTTTGATACGTAAAGCTGAGCAAATGATTCAAAACTGCTCTCTTCTTATGTTCTGCTAATATATGCACAACTACTCTAAAATTCAATGTGAATATCTAGGTTAACCTGAACGTTTTTCTTTAGTCAAGTTACTTACTTCAGCTGGGACTTAACTACTCAGCAATTTGAGTCTATGACTGATCACAGTAGTAACATGGAATTGTTTTGGCAGCTTGACTAGATGAGCTTCTATTGTCCCTGTAATTTCGGGAACAAAAAACAAAAGGGGCAAACACAGCAAGATTCATTTGTCTCTTTTACAGAATGTAATCCAACCTTATATTTTCCCCAGCTTTTTTTACTTCCAGAAAGAAGTTGAAGTTTACAGGAACAACTGTATGAGAAACAATCTGGATACTTTTTTGATCCTTTCACTCCTCAGTTGTAGATTTTCTCTGTCTACATCTATCCATCTCTGCTCTGTTGCAATTACCCCAGATCCTTTTATGTGTAGAACATGTGAAGTTGAATTTTTAATTAGAGATACCACAAAAAAAAAAAAAAGCTACCTGAAAATCCACTCTCTGATCATAATTCAGGAAAGCATTTCTTGCAAAGGGCTCTGAGAAATCTTACAACAGAACTTACAGATCCAGTTTTATCTTATTTTAATTTTATTTTATTTTTATTTTGGTGGATTTATTTTATTATGGTGGATTTCAAAGTCATACTCTGAAGAGCAAGCAATAAAAATAGGTCCGCATCACTGTGGGAGAAGTGTACAAGACCAGTGTCCAACCTGCAGTGGTTCAGCACCTCAAGCAAAATCCTGTATCACACTCAGCTCTGAGACAGACATGGAATTAAGGGAGGAATTCCCAGCAGCTACCCAGTTATAACACCCCACAGATCAGAAGACTGAATCCAGCCCCTCCTTCCTGTTTCTCACCCCAAATTAAACTCTCAAAAATTTTCTTCTGCTGAACGTGCAACATCATTTCCCTTTCAGCTAGATCCATCATCAAAAAATAATCACATCCTGAATATATACCACTTGAACCTATGGTTTTGTTCAAGCTTAAATATAGATTTCTAGATCTGAGTATACTTTGTACAGGCATTAAGGCAGGAACAAGCACCTTCTTTTCTCCAGAGCTTTCAAAGCCATTCTTACAAACTCCCTAAGGGTCAAAAATTAAATAGGTCAGGAGAATAGCCAAATAGCCATATGGTCATTTTGTTTATGTTTCCTCTTTTGCACATCTTAGGCTTTTTATACATTTATCTTTCAAATCTAGATTAGCTCATGTTTCTTTACACACTCATTACAAGCTCTCTATCACAGATCTATTAAAGGAAAAAATCACCAATAATTTGCCCTAAACTTTCCTCAGTCTAAATGCATTCAAAGTACTTCCAACACACAGTGCACTTCATTCAGTCACACAAAACAAGGAGGAGTCACTTAAAAACAATAAAAGTCAAAACCTGTTTCAGGATACCACACTGCTTTCTGGGATGAGCTTGCTTCCAGCAGAAACTATGCATTTCAGGAGAAATCCACCCTATGTATTTATCACCTTCTGTCCTTATAGCTATTGCTATTCTTACAACTTCAACCCATCCATTTTGCTTTATTTCTAGTGTCTACAGCAGACAATTCTTTACACTTTGGCAGCTTACATATGACTGTCTTCAGACTGAATTTACGTGTGTAAGATACATCACAGAATGGTTTGGGTTGGAAGGGACCTTAGAGATCATCGAGTTCCAACCACCCTGCCATGGGGAGGGACACCTCCCACTGCCCAAAGCCTCATCCAGCCTGGCCTTGAACCCCTCCAGGGATGGGACATCCCTGGAAATAACCCAACCCAGCCAATGCCGTCTTCCTCATCCAGAAGTGAGGGTCCACCTGCAGCTGCTATTTCTAAGTCCTCTCTGTGTGTCTGCACCAGCAAGCCAGCCCCGAGTCCAAGGGAAAGACGGCGGCCACCAAAGGGTGAATGTTGCTGAGATTCAACCCTTGACATCGCAGTCCAAAAGCAGCAGCGTCAGCCCAGTAATTGCTGCCAACGCTCCAACTACCTCTAGCTTATCACTGGAGTGCAGCACTAAGGAGAGCGGGCAATTGCCTCTTCCTGCCTTTCAAACCTGCCTGGGACTTGAGACAAGGCTGGAGAAGGGCTCTGCCAGTGGCAGCGATGGTCATTGCTCCATCCCTCTGTCTCCTGAGCAGGCAAGTGACGGCGGAGATTTGAGTCTCGCCAGTGTGATTCCTCTGTTTCTTCTTCAGCTTTGGGGTCAGCCTGGCATTTGCAGCTGCAGGTGCAAGTCCTGGAGCATTGTCGAGAAGTGTTGAGCCCTTTGTGAGGTGCACAGACACCCCTGTCCTGTCTGAAGTGCTGCTTCTTAGTGCAAGAGTGGGTGCCAAAGGCAACTGGACAAGCCTCCCTGGAGCAGGAGCGGGGCAAGCAGTTGCTGCAAAGGAAATGGACAAGTAGGAGCTTGTCCAGTTTCCAATGTTTCCTCCAGTGAAAAGACTGTCCAGAGAGGCACGGTGAGTCAGCGTGCTAGAAACTTGGGAGAGCTGGGATGATCCTCTCAGCCTTCAACTCAAAAGAGCCCCAAAGAAGAAAAAAAGCATGCAAGACACAAAAGGAAATATGAAAGGAAAAACCCCAGTGAGACTGCTCTCATCATCAGCAAGTATTCCAAATCCTTGTGAGATGCCAAAACTGCTGCCTAAACTAGGTCCTCCCTCCCTCAGAACCCAATGGAGCCCCCAGCCAGCCTAGAAACCGATTTAGAACCATGGAGTGATCTAGAACCTGCCCTAGAACTTTCAGGCAAGCTAGAACCTGATCTACAATTTGCTCTAGAACCTGAGGTCACCTAGAACCAACCAGCAAGCTAGAAATGATTTGAAAACATCACTTGGGCTGCCCTGAAACCAAGCGGTCCTGAACTTGTTGATGTGAGCTGAACCCAGCAAATGACCTGAATCAGAACAGACAAGCTGTGACAAGAAGGGAACTAGAAACAATAAGCAAGGTACAAACATCGTCTAGAACAATAAAAATATCTAGAACTTGCTCTAGAACTTCCAAGCTATCTAGAACCCAATCTAGAACATGATTGAGAAACCTTCAAGTGAGCTAGAACATGGTCTAGAACCACCTCCCTGCCAAAAAACCCAACTCCAGAATTCATACCTGCACCAACTGCACCAACACCACCCCAGCTCTGGCAACAACTGATTGGAAAGGACTGACTGCCTGTCAAAGGCCCTGATGAGGGAAGGCCTTGTGATGTCTCAAACATCTTGGTTGGAAAAAGGCAATAGGCAATAATCTTGTTCCTTGCTGATACGAAGAAGCCAAGAACGCATCAAAGGCTTTACTCCCCTCACTAACCAAGGACAAATTTTTGCTTAACAAGGTCCTCGCCCTCAGCTCCAAGGCTCCAACAAAGAAAGTTCAGCCAAACCTAATCCAAGACAGGGGCTGCACCACCACCCACCCAATTGCTTGAAAGGTTTCATTCCACCCTTCCCCCTCTCATTTATTAAGGGGACATTCCTCTCTGCTTCCTACACTCATTAAGGCCCAGCACTTCCCATGCTCATTGGAGAACGTTAGGCGGAGACCCAAGAACTTTTGGTTATGAAAGGTGAATAAACAAAGCGAAAGCCTGCGCCCATCATCTGAGGACTCCCAATGCACTGACAGACTCCTCAAGGACAGACTCATCCCAGGATCCAAAGGGTGGTAAAAAAAAAGGTTTTTCTTTGGCACTGAGAGGTGTACATTTGCATGTATAGTTTCACATACAATTCCACACATCCAGTTTTGAGTGGGATTTTTTAATAACACAGATTATGCTGCAAGTATTTTTATAGCTACAATTCACATCACTTAGGGTGTCACCAGTAACTTCTTTTTACATATACACCAATATTGGATTTCATACATCTTCTGCAGGAACCCTAAGACAGCTTTTTCTGGGAGTCTAAACTGAAGTATTTCGTTCTGCTGCTAAATGTTTTGTTATACACAAAACAGGCATCTGACATCACTGTGGATTCAGAGAAAAGCATTCACAATTCTGATTTTAATTTTTGCTGTGTGTAGGCCTTGGAGCTCAGAATACCTTTTACACTGGGCACTGGACGAGCACAGAACAGATTGGTTTCTGCCAGAGGTTTATATGGTCAAAACAAGTAAGAGGACACGAAAACTCTTGTAACTTAAAAAGTCATCACCTGTATTCTTTTCGTAGATAGCTCACAGCTTCCTACTAAATATTTCTCTACATCTTCCACCATTCATTACTGTATTCTTACTTTCCCCCCCCCAGCTTTACAGCAGTTCTGAGAACACCCTGAATTGCAGGATACTGGGAACACATTTTACTTGAACCTCTGAGAAAACACATAGGAAAAACTGCATGTTACTACAAACATCAGGCTTTTTTTTGGTGAAAGACAGTTGTACAGCAGACATTTTGAAATGTTTTATGTATGATAGACACAGACAAGTTTGGGGGTAGATATGGAAAGGGACTTGGATCGGGCACCTGTCATAAAAGATGCAACCAGTATTTTTATTTCATCTGTAATTTTCATCTGATTAGAAAAAAATACATACATTTCCCCCACCCCAACAGGACAAAAGAAAGCATGCAAAGTCCTTAAATTGAGGTCACCAACTTAAACACCTTTGCTGAACCTGTACAGGGACTGTTACTTTCAATGCTTACATATGTTGTCAACAGACTAATTCCTTCTAAGCATACATTTTCTATCAGTTCTGAGTTCTGTGGTACTGCAAACAATTTTACACACTAAAATCTACTCTATATATCAAATCTTTTGAACTATTGAACTTTATACTGTAACTGCATTTCCACAATAGTGGAAACCATTTCACCCATTTTTGGGAAAGTCCATAGGGCAGGAGATAGTTCCTATAGATTATGCATTCCTACCGATGAACAAACATTGGAGAGAGGCTAAAGATTACATCCCACTAGAAGAAATAATCAGAATATCTGAAAGAGGGAATAAGTAGAAATATGCGCAGCAAGAAAAAAAGGGGGTCTGGAGAAAAGAGCTACAAACAGCCTTTAGCTGGTTTTCTGAAAGAGAACAGGGGTAAAAGCATGAGGGCTCTACTACTCTCTACTACTACTAACCCAGCTGCCCCAGCAAAAGGTGACCAGCCTCCAGAGAACACAGCCCACTGGAGATGCATCTTCTACACCAAATATGCTCTCAGGCATTTGGCAACTTCAGCACCACTTTAGCAGATGTCTCTACATGAAAGATTTCTCCTTCACTTTTTGGATCTAATTGTTTAAGGTGAAGGTGACGGAAGGTTGCAGGGAAGGACTGAAGATCACAGTGAACACCACGTACTGAGGCGTGACTTGGATTTATCTATGCTAATGAATTTTAGCCTACGAGACCTTGTTAAGCTGTAGATGAATAAAGGTTCTTATTTTACAACAGTAACTTTCACGGAAATCAAATCCTTTATTAAGCCTGCAAGTCATCCCTGGAACGTAGCATAAGAGAGGCAGAACGAGGAGATGCAGAAGGATTCTCATGTTTGGCTAACTTAATTTGGTTTTCACTTGCATTAGAATAGAATTTAGTCTGTTGACAGAATAGATCAGATACTTAACAAGTAATATGTCAGATACAAAATTAATTTGGCAGTTTTACAACAGGGCTTAAAGTGCCCCAAATAGCTCCCTTAATCCTCTCTTGGTTAAAACACAAGCACAGATTGTATTTAGACAGCTCCTAAACTACACTGAAATCTGTGCATTGCCTGGGGCATGCCGCTCATGTTTTGCTGCAGGCAGAGTATTTGCTCCATGGGGCAAGTACGTAGCAGCTGTGCATTTCCAACCACAATGCACACCTGGCCTCCCACGCCAGAAACTGTGGTGTATCCATACAGTACATCTAGCAGAAGAGAGCTCTGAAAATAACCTTCAAATAGATGTGCATTAATACTTTTATTCTCAAGCAGAATTTTTGTCATTCAAGATCCTACCCTGTTTCAATGCAGACAGAACGGGAGTGTTTGCTCAGTTTTCCCTCCATACCACACCACAGAGGTACACAACACTTCTTTCCAGTCCAGTACTTTCAGCTGAATCACAAATGGTAGTAGCAGACCAGAGCAATGAGTTAAGTACAACCAGAGACTTATACAGAAGAACATATAGCTCAGAATATTGTTGTTACATAAAATATTTGCTGCCTGTTGTGGCTTATAAATGGACCAAACCCCTCTTTTTGTACACTGTAGTATGAAGAATAAGGATTCTCTTGTACACAGCTTCAGCACTTGGAGAAGTCTAGCTCTTTTGAGAGCACACTGTCCAAGAAACATTTTAAGGAATAGAGAAGAAAATGCCACTACGTGCACTAAGGCCATGAATTATTACATTATTACATGCTGACATTGCTGTCTAAAATCCCTGTCACTGCACAGGGCAGCGGTACCAACCCATCCTCAGGGAGGAACACAAACAGATTCTGTTAAAGCATCTGAATTATCCCCAGGGAACACAAATCTTAACCTGATTTTCTTGACCTGTATTAGAAGCGCTCTGCCTTAAATAAAACAAATAGAAGATTCCATGAGATACGCTTCCAAGATATTATTTTTGATGACCCAGTAGGTTACCTGGTACCAGAGGGAAAGAGACATTAATTGCCTTCTAGAAGTCAAAGGTGAATAAGATTTGCACAGACATTTTTTCAGAGTCTATAAAGTCTCTACTTTATTAGATGGTGCATAATAAATTCAGAAAGGATCCATTCACAAAACAAGGTTTCATAAGTGTTTGACTTAGGATGTGTAACCCAAACTGTACACTTCTTGAAGGAAGACACCGTGAGTGCCCACTGTTATTAATAGGCTGAAGCTTTCAGCAAATGTTGAGCAAAGAGAAATATCTGTCACTGGCTTCTGTATGTGAACAGAAACTGTTAAAGTATGTAAAAATAAATTAAGTCAGTTCAGTTTCAGAAAAACTTATCCCTTATTTTCAGCTAATTTTATTAATATACATGATGGTCAAGGAAGAAACTTAAATGTTCATCTACGCAAAGCTGTGTATTTTTCTCACAGTTTTGCAGCCTGGTTGTTTCAGGGAAAGGAAATCGAGTAACAGTAAGGGGTACAAGGCAGGGCAGCCTGACAACAGCAAGACCTCTGGGGCTCTCACACACCTATTAGCATCTATTTTATTCTGCATACGTTGGGTCCAGCCCATTAACAAGCATCAGCACTGTCAAGAAAAGCTTAGCATACAGCCCCTGAGAGGTCAGGAAACACAGACAACAACAAGCAATACAGAAGAGTAAAATGAATAGGAAATCATCCTAGATATGAAAAAAATCCTTAGGAGACTTATCTTTCTAACCTTGAGGTTGTGAAGAGAAGGCAAAAGGAGAATGAAACAGTGTAAGGAAAAAAAGAATCTTCCTGGATGTATCTTCAGAAGAAATCTTTAAGGTAACACCCTTTCCTCAACTTCCAAGTGAAAAATTAAAAACCTTTCTGATTTAGAAATCCTAATAAGTGCTTGGAACAGCATGCACATTTAATATAATATTGTCCCTCACCACAACAATGGGAAAAAGGACCACAAATGCTGAATGGACTTCATTCATGAAGTTTTCCTAACAGGATAGCTATGGAAAAGAAGCAAGAGGAAAAGAAACTAAAGAGGAAAAGAAACTTAAGAGGAAACTTGGGCTTTTTATTAAGAAAAAAAATGAACTCATACTTAGTATGTAAAGCAACTGATTAATAACACACTCATTGGATTGTACATTACATCAGTCATTACAGGAGAGTGCCACCATTAACATATTTTGGTCACATCAACGTCAGCAAACAAAACCCTTTCTAAAAAGAAACCATACCAACACCATGACTTTCAGTATCAACACAGAAGAGACCATGAGATGTGAACCTCTCACGGGCTGTTGTGTACTTCCCCCATAAAATTAAATCTTGGCAGACTGACTTTCAAAACTTGACACACTCAGCATTTTCTGATGGCAATCTGTATTGGTATCAGAAAGCCTTTAATAAATACTAAACAACTAAGAAGATTTTGAGACTCCAAACAAGAGTTTTGAGACTTGACTAAATTTCTCTGTACAACCACAAGAAGGAGTGTGATAAAGGAAAAAGAGGAAAAGAAACTTAACTGTTTGGATTGCTAATGATAACCATGTCATGCCCAGACACTTGAGTTGGTTTTCCTGAAGCTTCCTTATGGAAAGATACAACAGTAACGGCACGATGAGAAACGGTTCCCAAGTTTTTGTGTAGGTACACTTCATGGAAAATGTCATACTGTATGGAGAATTTCAGTAATATTTTGGCCCCTTCAGTAATGTATTGGCCCTTATTTCCTGGTTTTTCAAGAAGTCTACAAACAAAATGTGTTCTAAACATTGGGTAACCACCACAGAAAGTGGAAAACTAACACATTAATCAGAAACGCAAAAGTATTTTGCTGAATTTAAAATAATAATAAAGTAAAATATAAAGAACAGTGATTTCACATGGGGAGGCTCTTACTATTATTTCACATCTGTGCACACATGTGATAACTAAATAATACATCTTAATTTCTATCTATTCATATTACAAATGTAGCTAATGTACTTTTATTTTTATAGCCTTTTGAAGAGTGGAAGATGGAAATTGGTAATGTATTTAAATTACTCTGCCTGCTTAAGCACATAGTATCTGTCTTAGGTATGGGAAGTCCACAGCAAAATGGACCACTACAATTTAACAGGAGTTGATTGAAAAACAAATTCATTATTTCTTCAGAGATCTTTCATCACTGTTTTCATAAAACTAGAGTTTGACAAAAGTCAAAGAGTAAAGCATTACTGTTATTCCCATAAATTCAAAGTTTTTCTTTTCTTCACAATTTGACAAAAGAATACTTTGGTTTTGAAAAATGTCTTTTAAATAAGATTTTTTTTCAGGATGATAAAACTATGTAATTTCTGTCATATTTTTATGTATCTCCACACATCTAAAAATAATGCCTGGATAAGTCTTCTAAAAAAAAAAAAAAAGAAAAAAAAACATTTCCACTGAAGACTGACAGAAAGCAATTGCTCAACATTTCCTGTCAACCAGCTTCAGAGGTTTTTGGGACATGTAAAAGATGACAAGTCAGACAGTTTTTCCCCCTTCTAACACAAGGCTTTCATTTTCAGAGCTGTTGTAACGCATCTCAGCTGTTTGGGAATCCAATCTGTTTAACCAAAGCAAACACTATATATATATATATATACACACACACACACACGCACACACACCCACCCCTTCCGACTTGCACATTCAGCATACCTTTTTTTAAAAAAAATATTCTCATTGACAGCAACAACTAAGCTAAAGTCAAGAAAGAGCATATGGACTCATACAGCCTGCAGTATATTCACAAGTCCTGTTTGCCTGGGACCCTGATGAAGCATACTATAATCTCACACCCAGATTTTATTCCAAGAAGAAACACAGGATTTCTTTTTTTCTATCACGGAGTTAGACATAGCAAGATGTGCTCCTGCAGCCTGCACCATAAGGCACATCATACCCAAGAGAAGCCATTTCCTTCTCCTCCTGACGTTTTATACTTTTTTCTCTTTTCATAGAATCATAGAATCATTAAGGTCGGAAAAGACCTCAAGGATCATCAAGTCCAGCTGTCAACCCAACACCACCTAACCCACTAAACCATGTCCCTAAGCACCACATCTACACATTTCTTGAACACCTTCAGGGATGGTGACTCCACCACTTCCCTGGGCAGCCTGTTCCAATGCCGGATCACTCTTTCAGTGAAGAAATTTTT
>VZTO01008029.1:8571-32922 GCA_013400615.1 Syrrhaptes paradoxus | reverse complement strand
GATCACTCTTTCAGTGAAGAAATTTTTTATGATATCTAGCCTACACCTCCCCTGGTGCAACTTGAGGCCATTTCCTCTTGTCCTATCACTTGTCACTTTAGAGAAGAGGCCAGCACCCACCTCACTACACCCTCCTTTCAGGTAGTTGTAGAGAGTGATGAGGTCTCCTCTCAGCCTCCTCTTCTCTAGACTGAACAACCCCAACTCCCTCAGCCACTCCTCGTAAGACCCATAATGAACTCTTCATACCTGGCCCTGCCTTCCTAGGTGTTTGCTCATCTGTAAGAGACCTACACATGGTAAATTAACTCATAATTCCAGGATTAGATCACACAGCTATTTCAAGAACAAACCAAATCATCTCATACCCTTCAACTGCAGTTAACAGATTACATGGTGTTTTTTCATTTTGTTTTAGGAAATCAGTAAAAGAAGGAGATATGCTATTTTAACTAACTAGAAATGGTTGAGCATTGGNCAGCTTATTTTTGATGGAACAGATCACTAACTGTAGTGAATCAGCATGTGGCTCTACAGTTTCTCTGTAGTCTACCAATAAACTAGAAGAACTCATTAAATTAAGAAAAATGAGAAAAGAAAAACTGTTTCTGAAGATCATGATATACAATGCGTTCTGCAGGACTGATGCTAATGGGGGACATCCTTAACTGTACAAATAATTCAAATTCTTGGCACAATTACTCAAGATTTGAACTTGATTATTAGAGATACTGTCTTCAATGAGTATCTGTTTCTGTATCGACTCATTTATGCTCTTAAACGAATGCAGTGCTGCTATATTCCAGAAAAGCCATAAGTACACAATTCCTTGCTTGTTAAAACATCTTTACTAACAAGTTGCGTGTTTCACTCGTTTCGGCAAGACGGAAATAAACATATTTTCATTTGCGTTTCATTAAATTATTCCGCAACCCATATGCAGCGTCTTGATGCAGTTTGAAAGGTGAACAGATGGGAATTTATTTTTAGCTTGCATTAACACACACCCATCACACGCTCATTTGCCTGATATACTATCATAATATAGCTTACTACTCAGCCTTTAAAGTATATCTTTGCCTGCCTTGTAACATTCAAATGACAAAAGAGAGCTGTGTGATAAATATTTAATTACAATCATGATGATAGCTTTGTCACTGAAAACTAGCAATTGTAAGTGAATGGAAGAACTTGCGTTTTAAAGAGGAACATTTAGCAATGATGTGCTATTGAAATCAAAGTACATTTCTTAATTATAATATTTCAAATATGGTATTTTTCAAGATTGGAAGAGTGCTTGCGAGGACCAAATATATTCTTTTATATTCATACATAAGGCATTTGCAACATCTATTAGGTATCAACAGAAGTGGGCTAAAACTTTCTTTTAATAGTTAACTATATATGCCTTCAATTGTATTTTGGAGACAAGGTAATAATGCATATAATAAAGTATCATCTACAAAAGCATAGGAGAGAATGATATAGTAGATGTAAATGCTAAAATGGACTTGTGCTTCCTCACTCAAATAACTCACAAAACAAAATCTAGCGTAGCCTCCACACCAGACTTTTGAACTTTGTTTTTTACTGGGTATGTACACAGCCATGCAGCAGACAGACTGAGTTTTCCAGGTTTGTATGGTACAACTTTTAACTTTGCATATTCTTGGTATGCACCATTCTACAGGCAAACTACTCACCCCTTCTACAGAATCTATTGGAACAAAGGACAGCAGAACCAAACCCCAGCCCACCACCATGGAGAACATTTCTTTCACACAAATCCCTCGCAGGAAGTGAGAAATGCCACTGTGAAAGTTTAAAGAAACAAAGAGCAGGAACCCTCCAGGATATTTTGTAGATATCTGAAGGAAAAGGTACAAATGGTTCACCAGAGCACCTCCTAATGGCCACCTTGCATGTTTGGGGAAATCTCATTAAATACATATGAAAAAGAATCACAACTCTGCAATGGAGCTGCAGCAAGGCGTTCTATGTCCTGGAGAAACCACCCCCAGCTTCCCAGTGCCCTATCTTTGACAGCACTGGAGCATGCAGTTTTATTGGAATCACAAAATAATACAAGAGACTAAAACCATGAAAACTGGAAACAATAAAAATTTCTGTTCAAATTGGGGCCAACTCTCTTGGCCGTGCTACCGTGTCCTTCAGTATCTATTTCAAACATACAATGCTGCTGCACCAGCACCTTCAAGGGCAACACAGCCGATTAGTACGTCTTAGCTGCTGTCAGTCAACACAGCAGCTTCCTTCCAAATAAGAGAGAGGTTTCTGCAGATAAATGGCTAATAATTTTCACATGCCTGAGAAGGTGAAAAGTTTTCACATAACCCAAACGCTGCCTTTCATTTCCCATACAGAATTTCTGCCATGAGGAGCAAAGTACCTTGGAGAAAAATGATCACAAGACCCAACAGAAAGGATTTATGTTAAAATAGAGCTGTAGCTTTAGTCACTGTCAATGCTGTTAATTTAGAAATGCTGGAAAAAAAATGGAAAAGTAGCAGGCTGAAAACGTGAAAGGAAAAATATCCTGGTGTCTCATAAAGCCTGGTTTTCATATTTGTTGGGGAAGGCTGAATGTGCTTACATACCACTGACTGCTAAATCAATTGATAGTAAAGCAGATGCTACCCTCTCCCTCAAATCTTTGCTTGTGCTCTGTGCTTCTATCCATATTACGAATGTGAGAGACAATAGTGATAATAAAGTACCCAGAAATAGTACAAAATCCCATGCGAAGAAGATAAATCAAATGAGACAAGTCAGCTATATATAAAGGCCCTAAATTATTCAAGCTGCCTAAACACCCAGAAGTGCACTCACAGCTTTATACTAATGATTGCAAATTCCAAGCAGCATCGCTTTTTTTTTTTCCTATTTTCTTTCTCCCCCCCAAACAGTTAGGCACACAGGAATTAAGTCGTTAAATCCTTGTTTCGTCAGCAGACACTCTGTACTAATTAATATGGAAAACAGTGACCATAAGAAGCAGATGGTTTGAAGACAGAGAATGAAGATAAGCTGAGAGAGATCTGTGTGAAGACACTAAGTACATACTCTACCATTTCTTAAACACTGATAACCTACAACATAGCTCTTTAATAGATAGATTTTATTTGAAATAACATTTTAAACAGAAAGGTCAGATGAGTCTCCACTTTCAGGCAACAATAAACCTTTTTTCCAAGCTCTTTTTTTAATCCAATTACATGATAGAGAAGATTATTTCCCACAGGATGCTGATCATTGTGGCGTTGGAAATATTCTCATCGTACACAAATAGCTAGGAACATTTCTTCATCCTTTGTTGGTAACTTTTCTAATGCAAGATTAAATCTGAGACAGGGAGAGGAAGAAGAAACGAGACTAGCATTTTCGCAGTATTAAAATTAATTTTTTTCTGGATCATGTTTCTGAAACATGGGTTCAGCAAACAAAATAAAGAAGAAAATTATTTTTTAATTTTAGATAGGAAATGGCTATTATTCTCCCATGTGAAACCAACTCCTCAATAGGAGGATAAGTAGGGGATCCTTAAAAAAATTTAACAGAAGAATCCTGATTCCAAATTATTTCAATTTTTACATTACTCTTGGTAGGACCATTGCAGCCTGTAGCCCTAGAATAATACTGTAATGCATTTGTATTTCTAGCAATTTATAAATTCAGAAAACAAGAGAAAATAGCTGCAGTCACCTACTGTTCGTAGCTATTAATCAGAGAACTGACTAGGCAGAGCTGATGGAAAGCATCAGATTTTATCTGTGCTGGGTTCCTCTGCCTTGGGCTCATTAGCCACGAGAAGAAAGGGAGGGACAGGTGTCTAGAAATGCTGAAGTGGCAGCAGCGTTACGAAAAGGACAGAAATAACGCAGGGCTGAAAGGCTACAGGAGCATTTCAGAAGAGAGTTTGGCTGAAGGAATTCTTCCAAGGGCAGGAAGATTGGGAAGGACAGACCCTGCTTTTTCAGGGAGGAGCAGTGAGCTCCCATAGAAGTACATGTGATTTGGAGGAATAATACATAAGAATAGAAAACAGGTAGATGGATAATCTCAGACCCCACGAGCAGAACATCTGCATGGCATCCAGCCATTTCTTATTATTTCACTGACTCACTCCCATCTCGATGTGCCACAGAGCTGTAACAAACTAAATCACCAAAATCATTCACATTAAAAATCCTCCACCCTCCAGCTCCCAGAACTACAGTGTTTCATCCTGAACCTAAGTTATGGCACTAGCGCTAAAATTAGAAGTTGATCTAACAAAGTCTTACACCAGTGAAAGCATCAAAGCAGTATATCCTACATAAAACAATCCATAACCATAAAATAAAGCAGGGAAAAACTTAAGTCAGAAAACCCAAATAAGTGTTAGGAAGAGAAACACAACATTTTGCAGACACTAGTGTTTTGTTTTTGCAGATATGGAATAAAATGCACAATATACTTTGAGCAACATTTCTTGGCACAAATTTCAAAAGATGGAAAAAAACCAGTAGCAGACGTCTATTTGAGGTGATGCACATTTCACACTGAAGCTTAAACCTCTGGCTAAACATTCATACTTTGTACGTTTATCAAAGCAGCTCTCTGATCTAGGTACTGACACAAACTTCCTTTGGTTTCCTTTTCAGATGCAGTAACACAAATTTTAATCAGCCTTTCTCCTGTGCAGGCTCTGTAAATACTGTCATACTCATACCCAACCAGCAATCATCTTAATTCTGCATTGCTAATTCTTTTTCATTAGTCATACTTGCCCTTCAGTATTTGCAATATCTAGTAGGGGACCTGGAAGTTTCAATCTCTCCACAAGATTCTATTTAGGGCAAAGTACTTCAAAAAAAATTCTTCAAATTGCTAATTTTATGCTGCATTAAATCTTCAAATCTTTGCTAGTTCACGTTTTTATGCTGTGATAATCAATTGATCTCTGCCCATTCTTCAGCACCAAAGACCAACAGAAATTATTCTGATGAAAGTTAGAAGCTTCTCCAAAAAGCCAAACAGGATTTTTTTATCACAACTCCATTTCCAAAATGACAATGACATTACAAATTGTAATTTAATAGGTTTTTTGTCTATTTCACCTTCAAGAAACTTTCACGTTCAGCCTCTGTGCAGCTTTCATATCAAGCCTTAACCCACAGGTAAGGTCATGCCACACCAGAGGAAAGGAAGGAGCAAAACATTAGAGGCATCAGAAGTTCTGTTCTTATTTTTTTTATTCTTATTCTTAACCAAGGAAATAAAACTTTTGTTTGACCTAGTGGTGTGTCACTGCGGGTGACTGATATGCAAATATAGTCAATTCTATTGATCAATACACTTCCCTCAAATTATCCAAAAACTCTCTTCCCCATAGACCTTTTTTTCTTTTAGACTACTTTTCTAGAAGGTTTAATAAACCTGTGATTCATCTCTGTGCTCACCTGCTACCACACCATAATGAGTTTTATATCCCCAGAGTCAATTTCAAATGAGTTTACTTCTTATTTATGATTTTTCCATCAGCTTTAAACATAATTTTAAAAAATACTGCTTCAACTGATTGCCAGTTTTCATGGTTTTACAGACATATTTCCTTACTGAAACAATGGAACAGGAAGGGGTGTGTGGGCATGCATGCTGCAGTGCAGTGAAGAATGTACACAAAACCTGCACCTAAAAAAGTAGTCGTAAAGCACTCAAACTCTCATTTATTTCTATTATGTTCTGCATCCCAATAGATAAGTCTCCAACCTTTCACCTTTCCAAGATGTAAAATTAACAATATGACATTTACATGATATCAGTTTAAAAATGTCAGTAGGGGAAAATGAAAAACTAGAAACAGAACAATATTTATCAGCTGCAAAGATCTGGCCGTGATAAATGCTAACATTACCATTGACAAAATTATACACCTGGAAGTATTTTTCTCTTCGAAGTAGAAGTTTCTGTATTTCTGGCAGGTGAAATTTATATAAAACATATGACAAGAATTACTATGGCAACAAAAATATATAAAAAGAAAATATTATTTTTTCTATTCCATTTTCATTTTTCTTTCAGAATAGGTTATCTCAGAGCACTAAGAACTCTACGTTCTTTTTCCTGGACTTTGCCATTGAGCTCCCTTAATTATTGACCTTTGGGCACAGACACTGGGCTGTCCACAAGTCTCAGGACAAAGAGGTGTTACGTTGCTTTGCATTTTAGATGCTAAGGCGTGTTGTAAATCACAATTGTAATACTAAATTATTCCACCTAAGAGAGAGACTTCTTTAAATTGCATGTGAAAAATAATAGGTACATTACAAAGCCTGTCTCTTGGGATATTTAAATTATATTTAGAAAAAAAATCCTGATAGTAAACATACCCTCCAGCAGAGAACAATCCCAAAGCAGATGGAAAGCGCCTATTAGTTTTACTTCTATTCCTCTATAACTTACAGGAATCTGTGCTAACAGACATATAGCTCCATTCCATTGAAATAAGAATATTTTATTGATTTCAAACTCTCTCATAAACTTGAAATATTTTAATTACCACATAATCCATTTTGCATTTCACACACAGCAAGTTGCTGAGCAACATAAACCTAAAAGAACGATGTCTGATTGAAAAAGTGAAATATTCTCCTGTAAACAGAAAGTACCTGGTGTGCCCTTGAAGTCTATTGTTTTGGGAAGGTGCCAGAGAAAAATATTAAAAGCCATAATGCAAGAGAGGATTGTTTTGCTTTTAATAAAACAACTTTTGTAATTCCCACAGATTAACACGAGCCAGAAAGCCACCAACATCTGCACTTCAAAAGTGCTCAGAAAATGGGGTAGGGAGATAAGAGGCAAGTATATGCTATAGAGTGCACTCTGAAGACAGGCAACAGAAAGCTGATAAGGGTCTCCGTTCACTGATGTTAAAAAATTGAGATTTTTCTGTCTAATGTTACAGAATTTGTAGGAAGTCAGTATCAGCCAAAAACTTCCTTCAGCATCCAATACTTGATGCCTGTACAGCGGCTTCAAAGCAGCATTGTAGCTTACATAGAAAAGCAAATTAAAACCTCTGCTCTCCACATCTCAGCCTTGCCGAGTGCCATGCTGCAGCCCAGGCTGTCACCAGAACTGCTCCAGGCTTTCACGCAGCATGGTCCCCTTCGCAGGGCTGAAGGCAGTTTAATTACAAGAAAGTATTGCTATCACTGCATTACAGATGAAGATGCAGATAGACAAAAGAGGTTATTACATATCTGCAGCAAGTACAAGATATTAAAATCAGATCTTTACCCTGATGATATACAGCCGATATGCTGCAAGGTCTGTTGCTCTTCTCCTACATTAGCATAAATATTTCTTGGTTGTGTCAATCAGTGTGGGCGCAAACTTTTGCAAAAACTTTTGTTTGTACGTGGTCCAGAGAAATAGCACATTACAGTCGAACATTTGAGACTACTGCATTTCTTAAAGCCAGGCCAAAATCAGAAAGCATAGATCTAATAGTTCTCCCCATGCTACAGAGGTCTCTGGACTCAGCAATTTTCCTTGAAACTCTACATTTCATATGACAAAGACATGGATTCAAAACGTCAACTAACTGTTGCCCAATGTAAATACATATACTATGGTATTCACATTACTTTCTCTTTCTTTGCTTCTTGTAATCACTAAAGATGAAGCAAGCAGAAAATGTAATGTTGATAATTATGGCCTTTTTAAAAGATAAAATAATGCATCAAAATAGAACTCCCTTTTAATCTCCTTTTCTGACTTGCTTTTATTTCCCAGTCCACATTTAATCTGAATTTAATATCTCAAATGTTTTGAAAAACACTGTAGTTAGCCCCTCAAAACTCCAATAGAAAATTCCTTTAAAATATTTCAGCTTCTTTTTCTTTCATACTGCTACCAGCAAGGGAAAACAAGAAAGAAAATTAACGAAACAGTTGGTTTTGCTGGGAGTTCTGTGGTTTTCTTGAAGCAAAGTTCCCTAAACCCATATGATCAGCACCTATACATTGTTGTGAGGAGTAAATTAAAAGCACCCACAGCAGAAAGATCAGATTAGCCAGCATTTGCAAAAGAAATGAAGTAGCAAGTCATAATAACATATCTCTCAAGGTTTTCTGCTGGCTGTTATCATTGCAGTACGTGGCCATCACACAGTAATTCTGAACACAATCATTCCAAGTGAAATGTTTATATTAATATCAAGGCAAAGTCATTTGGATTAAAACTCTCTTCACTGCAAGCTTTTGGGTGCAGATGCACAAGAGAAGAAATACACTTTCTCTGAGTTTGGATGCAATGTGACATTTTATTGCATTGTCTGGAAATTAGCATGTAAATATCCAAGCCTAGCTTACCCTTCTGTTTATTTCAGTTGATCCTCAAATACACTCTCATTTCTCTAACCCTGACATCTCCCTCTTCCAAAGACAAAATTAGAACTACTAAATATAGAACAAATACAGTGTCTAGGGCACCCACATTCTTCCTTTTCATAACACACAACTGTACTTGTTCGATGTATCTCTAAATTCCTCCCACGTTTGACATATGGATCATGCTGTTCGGTGGGTGAAGCACTACAGCGGGAGGAGGTGACCCCCATCCTTGGGATATGAGAACCCAGGAGAGATCTCAATTTTTTGCTTCTCGCTGTTGGACGAAATAGCAGGAAAAACCTCAAAGCCTAGGAAGGGAAGGTGAAGGACATCCAACACATGAGGAAACACCAGCTGAACAGCGTGGCACCTCGTGCCAGATGCGGCTCCAGTCAGAGGGCTGCCCAGGGCTTTATTTAAAGCACAAAAGACGTGCTGATGAATTTTCTGCTTCCTGACTCTCACAAGGGATGCTGCCGATCGGTGTTTGAACTGCACTGGAAAACCTCAGCAAACACTAAAACATAGCCATCCTCTGCTACTCTTACTTCCAGTTTGGAGGACTTTTTTTCTAACAGTTTTAGAGCATTAAAGTTTTGGAATAAATCTGGCTTAACACCCACGCTTAAAAATGCAAATAAGGGTTTCAACAAGGAGACTCCTGAAGAGCCTTTTCCCCTACATTTATTGAAAATGTAAGACTTATCCACTAAGCCACGTTATCCAGGAGGGAGGAGACCTGTGGGATGAGAAAAAAGTGAGCAAGCCACATGCAAAATGCATGAGTCTTGATAGTTTTCTCTAGTCTACTGTATGCATATTTCATGAATTCATTACAGCAACTACTGCATCCAAGTCAAATAAGCCCAATTGTTCAAATAAAGTGACCAGCTTGATATACAGAAAACAGACGCTGCTGGTGGAATACTGACACTCTCCAAGCTGAAACCGTTACATGGATGGCTAGACTCCTGACTGTCCTGTGGGCTTGGCCAGAAGGAGAAATAGGGGAGGAGCAGCTATTTCCGCAGCACCTGCATGAAGGAAAACTGTTAAAAGGTTGTAATCTAAACACTGATCCTCAAAAACAACTGTAGTAGCTGAGCTACTTTCACTTATTGCTTACTCACATCCAAAATGAAAGTTCATAGATAAGAGATGACATTCACAATCAGGATCTGCATTGGAAAAACACTGAAAAACAAACAAGGATGGAAAGAAATGGGAATGAAATTTGTCATGCACAAAAAGACAAAATTCGGTGCTTTTGGCAAGAGTGAATACTAGTGTCAAACAGGGTCCTACATTGCTTTATGGCTTTCATATAGGAACCCATTTCTCATCATCTACAAATGCACTCCAGTGGGCACCAACTATGGACAAAGCCCCTTCCCACATCTGGAAAGGGGGGTGAAGGAGATGGGAACTCAGTGTGCAGAGCCATCAGGAATTGTGAAGACTGTGCAAAGTATAAAAAGTATTTTTAAAAGTATATAAGCTATATAAAGTATAAAAAAAGATGGCCAATAACAAGGGAAATTGGTTTTCATCTAAAATCACCAGCAGGCACACCCCTGAGAAAGGCCAAATTGTTTACCAGCATGGACACACAGAGATTAAAAATATTATTGATTTGGCTGATCAGTAGCCTGAACAACAAAGAACAGTAATCAAAACACTGATTCTTTCTTGAGATTCACCTAAAAATAGAATTTAGACCTAAATATCTCCAAATTTTGAACAGCAAAATGCAATTCAAGGTTTTCAAAATTTGGACTCACAAGGAACGTCACAGGAGCATCACAGCCAAGACCAGGAGGGTCTCACCATCAAGTGGGCACGCCTTCCCCGCACCAGGTCCCACCCTGAGCACTCTCGGAGCACACAACATGGGCTTTGTTTGGGTGAAATGCAGCAAACCAGCTGTGCCCCAGAAGTGCATCTAAAGCTCTTCCACAGGTAGCAAGCGTTCATTCAGTCCCTGACACTGAGCTAGACAGAGTTCAAAGCAGAAAACAGCATATTTCATCAGGTACTTATCTCACTTCACTCTTGTGAAAACACTGATCCAATCCTCCCAACACAGACACTGCCAAACAACATCTTTGGGGTTTTTTTACCAAAAAAGCCAAAATTAACCTTTCAATCATTATGCTTTGGAGGCACAGAAATTTAATGTTTTCATTTCTCAACCGGTTCAATATTCATTCACAACCAAAGCATGGTTTGGAATAGCCACTTACATGTAGCATGCTTTCAACCTGTCACTATCCAAGTACTGCCTTAAAAAAAAAACTTAATAAATGAAAGTTTGTGAACTTTATACAGTACAGTAACATTTGTGCTTTGAATGAGCTTCATGTGTCTCCAGCAAAGCTCTAAACTCTTCACAGTTTAAAAGTGTGTTCTAATAAAAGGTCAGAAGAAAGATGGAAGGTTATATATATTAGACAGAAAAACATTTCTGCTCTGCTAAATGCCTGTTTAAAAATAATTCTATAGTCTGATAAGGTTAAGACCCTAGAATGTAAATTTATGTCTTATTTTGAAAGGACAGTGTTTGTCCCTTATTTTCCATCTTCCTGTTTTCTAATTCTCTTTCCTTCTTCCTCTGTTCTAAATACTCTAAAGTTCCTGAAGTTTTAGACTTTAGGATTTAAAAATAAAACCACAAGATCTAAAAAAAAAAAAAAGAAAAATCTCATCTGAAGCAGTTAACTCCTTTCTGAGAGTGATGGAGTTAAATATTTTGAATGGACAAATAAACCGTATGGTTGGCCATAAAAAAAGAAATGAGGGGAAGAGGCATACCCAAATACAGACTTTGCTGTAACAGATATGCATTCCAGGAATACATATATAAATACATTTATATAAAGAAACTTCTCTCCAATCACAACATTAATTCTCAGTCCAAGGTTTTAGGAGGGGCCTGAAGCATATGTACAACTTAAAACCATTCTCCAGCCTATACAGATCATGGAAGGACCTGCTTGGCTGTCACTTTATGGGTCAAAAGTAGAGAGGGGTGGATTCTTCCCCCCCATTTTTAGCTTGTGAATTAACAGTCCCACTTTGAAAAAGTGTCAGACTGGCCTAAGTGAAGCTGCCCCGAAGTTCCAGGTTTCTGCTGTATCAGAGGCTAAATCTGTCCCTCAGCTGCATCACTTTTGCCCATCCCATTACTCTCTAACCCACACCTCATCAAATGTCTTTTGTCAAAAGAATTTGCCTGTGATAGAAGTCTGAAAAACTATAAGCCTGTTTTTAAAAAAAATTATTCTATTCCTCTTTAGGTGAGGGCTATTAACTGATATTAGATATGTATTCAGATATTTAAAGATGTAGTTATATATTCCACCTCAGTTAAAAATACACACCTTTCTTATGAAATTTTATACTGCCTAAGGTCCTGCTTTATACTTCCTAATTGATGATTTTTATCACCAAAAGGATAATTTAGCATTTCTTATAGGAAATACTCATTTCAATTCTCTCTCATACACTTAAAAAGTTGATTGAATAACATAAAACTTGCACTGCTCTATTAATTTTTCCTCATTTTTTTTAACCCTGATGTATGTTTCGATTTCTAACTTGCTTTGGTTGATACACTGGAACCTTCAAGGTTTGTGAACACCCCTGCATCTGTGATCACTTTGGCATTTAAGCTTAAAAACTTCTCATCTTGTGTTAGCATACAAGCCTAAGCCTGCAAATTCTTGCAGGGTAACTTCTTGCATCTCCTTTGATATATCCACAGAAAAGCAACTATTACCCATAATAGTTAAAGTAAAATTTGGTATATAGTTTCTACAGATGAAGAAAGCAAAGACTGCAAAGCCAACAAAATCATGCTGAATTACAGGATAGTCAGGATCTGATATTCAGGGTTTACCGGAATAACAGTCAAGAAAAACCTTGCTCCTTAAAAATCAAAAATTCTGGCATTCTAAAATTCCATTAACCAAGTTTTAAAAAACCTGAAGGATAATCAGGTTTACAAAAAATAAGAGATTGTGTTTGTTGAACTGAAAACTGTGATTTTTAAATATTTTCCCCGTTTATTTAGATATTTCAGGAAAAAAAAACACCACAGGAATTTTGGAAAACTTGAGCTGAAAACAAATTAGACACAAATTTCTCTTTTAATGTAATTCTTGCTAGAATGAATGTATTTATATCATTTGGCTGAAGCCATTTATCTTTGGTGCTCAACAGTTAAGAGCAACATTTTTTTTTATTACCAGAACCACAATGAAAGACAAAAGAATGAAAGACAAGCTGAAGGTAACCTTATTTAAAATTTTAGTTAAAACAAGCATTAGATCCATCGCATTATTTAAATTAGATATATTGGGAAGGTTAACTTTTTAAACACTCGAAACAGTAGGAAAAAAAAGAGCATATTCCTCTAGCCTACTATGTTCTCATTTTCTGTTTTCTCGGGATTGCTCTTAAATGCTTGCACATATGCAACTTTAACTCTAACTGGACTAATATACAAGCTTGGATGAAAAACACACTTGCCGGAATTGACGAACAGAACATTTAACAGCACTAATAAGCCACAAAAGGATAACAATTGTATCTCTAATATTACAAGATTCATCAGTTAGTCAGATACTGGTTATACAAACACAGAATTTGGAGTGTGAATTCCTGCAAAAGGCACCAAAACCCAAGTTCAAGCAGCATGATTCTTTAGAGAAAGACTCCACTCAATCCATTGCAGTATTTAGTAGAAATACCTGTATCAGACAAGATTTCAAGTAATCATTCAAATGAATCAAAGCGGGAAAATTCACAGACAGGCAAATTCTACACTACTCTGCTGTGGCAGACATACATTCTGATAGTATCCCAAAAATATTTGCCTATCCCTTCTGCAGGCTGTAAGTAATACAGTAAGACAACTTTCAAATGTCACCCTACAACAGCTGATAGCTTTCATTCTAGCTATCTGGGAATTTTTAGATAAAACATTTATTTTAACAGATAAAGACACTTTGTCAAAGCCTAAAAATTAACGTGGAATAGAATCTAACATATTCCCTGACACATTTTTGGGCAGATGTTTTCAAATATCCTATTGTCATAACTGCAAACTAAAGTTTCATTAAAAGTGAATTTCTAAAAAAAACAGTTAAGAGACAAGAAGCAACTTTTTTTTCTTTTTTGCTTGTAAAGATTTAGAAGATTTTGAGGTATCATTCTAATTTAGGATGGAGTTTTTAAAATATCAAAACAGGTCAAAACATCACTTCTTACATAGGGTTACTACACACAGAGGGACAATCTCTCATAAATACAACTGAACATGACATATAAGTTTTCCATTCAACATGTACCAACTTTCTAAGAAATCACTGCAAATTTCAAAGGGGGGGAAAAGTATTTTCTGAGAACTCCACAGATTCATAGTTACAACAGTTATCTCTCCAACTCAAACTCAATTTAAATATGAAGAATAACGCTTCGTGAGGGGATTTCAGCTTCTACACCTTTTTAGGACAATATTCAGACACTTATTTTTGAAAGCTGCAATTCTACATCTCCCATAAAATTCATCTACTTCAAAACAAGACTCTGAATTGAAAGTCAATTTTTGCCTGGCTTCCTTAAGGGAACAGCAATGAGTTCATGGCTGTAAAAAATATAGTGACCATGTGGCCACTGGCCATACTAACATTAAAAGCTCATCACATGCTCCATTCACCTTAATACTGGAGCATAATCTGCTTATTTCACTCTTGATGACACCCTCTACACTTTTACTTGCTTTTACACAGTCATTTCATTAACAGTTTTCATACCAATTTCTTAGAGTTTCCTGTAAACTTGTGAACATGGGGTCCTTAACTCTTCCAGAAGATAACTGAAGAACACAGGAGATATTTTTATAAAGAGTTCAGAGTTATCTGTTGCTCTTTTAAATTGTCATTCAAAGCAATGTTTCTAAACTTAAGATTATCAAAAACTCAGTGAGCTATTAGGTTCTCCAGAGCCCTAATGAAAACTGAATAGGGTCAAAACATCCTGCTCTAAAGACTCTACCACATTACCGGAAAAATATATTCATTACATATAAAAAATTCACACTGTCTTTATAGCAATGCATATTTATCTATTTCAGTCCATCTCCAAAAAGAGTATTAGAGTCTATTAGTCCACAAAAGGTGAGGAACAATGAAAATCTCCAGTGGTGTCAACCAGATACAATTAGAAAAGTACATATTTCCAAAATGTGTCATACAAGTTATACATGCCAGCATGTAGTATCTTTGTAAAAACTCCATAGGCTATTTATAGTGCGATATTAAACAGAAAAGGATATCAAATAGGCTTTTATAGCTTTAAGCACATAAATAGGTAAGACGACAACAATTGCTGGACAACATACCCCACCCATGTGCCTGCCATTTCCTAACAGAAAGGTGTTGTTTATACAGCATTTATAATAAACCTCGACTGCTAGCTATCATTTCCTAATTATTTTCCTAACACCAAGTGCCCTGTGTCCTTTGATAACATTTTTATGACAGTACAGCAGGGAATGCCACCCTCCCGGGCTCACAGTGTATTTCAGATGCCAAGTCACACCCCCATCGATCACCAGTGGATTACTTCTCAAGCACTCTTGATACCAAATGTTTAAAAAACCAAATGCCAGCGTAACTAAATACAGCTAAAAAGTACTTCAGGTTCTCACATTTAATGAGCTGCTAACCCTTCAACAATTCTCTTGCGGAGCAAAGAAATATTAATGACAAATAACAGAGAGGAATGAGGGAATTCATAAGTATCATGAAATCCAGTAAAAGTAATAAGTTACTTAAACATAAAACAAAACCAACATAAAACAGCCACAGCACTAGTTCATCCAGCCACACCTCGTTCCTGACAGCTGCCAGCAACAAAGACTGGGAAAGTGTGCGAGAACCACATAAGCAGAAAATGCTGATTCCATATGACACTCTTCCAGGTTCCAGCCGTTACCACCTCGGGGGCTTCCAACACAAGGGACTGTGTTTCAGACCACGATCATTAGAGGAGATTCTATCTAACACTCTCCTTGATTTTTCTCGGGTAAA
Organism: Syrrhaptes paradoxus; assembly: GCA_013400615.1. Lineage (NCBI taxonomy): Eukaryota > Metazoa > Chordata > Aves > Pterocliformes > Pteroclidae > Syrrhaptes > Syrrhaptes paradoxus. Next base: position 17,429 of record VZTO01008029.1, on the reverse strand, counting down.
GATATCTCCTACCTCTTTGAAAACTCATGGATCTTCAAAAAAGGGATTAAATTACCAATGATTCAGACATCAGCCTACTATAAGAAACAGGAAATATCCTAAAGAATTCCTTACAAATAGTAGAAACAACAGGATTTTATGACAGCGCATGTAGTTATAACTCAATTGAATGAAACAGCAAAAATACATGCATGGTATAACTGGATACGCACTTACATAAGACTTCATACACACACGTAGAGATGCTTAACCTCATGCTCTGAATGGCAGCCTCATTAGTTTTGATGGAGAAAACTGTAGGCTGTATTTCCAGAATACTCTCAATTTACTATAAAATACGCAAGAAGCTAAACCTTAGATGGCTTATTTCATCATCCACTTTTAATTCCTTCATTGGTGGTGAGGAAATTACAATGTAAGGAAATATTCTCAAAATTACCTAGGCTACATTGTCTGGAATTCACCATTTTAAACAAGTTTGAGATGATGGGCACACCAGGCAACAATGTTCTAGGCTTTACTTTAAAATACACAAATAGAGCAAAAGTATTCTTTTTCTGCAGTTTGTTCAATGGCCTTTAACAAATATATTTTGACTGCATTCTCCCGTATTTTGAAGTCATTTACATTGTAAGTGTACCCGAGCAAACAACTCTGCATGCAAAAATATTCACCAAAGTATTTTAAAATATATTTCACAGTAGTTTATCTCCATGCACATTAAAAACAGTTCACATGTGAAACTATAAATCCTGAATATTTGAAGCAATTCCTCTAGTAAGGAACCTAAAAAACCCACACTGGTTAAAATATATCTTTAGAAAACAGTCCAAATAATGAATAAATGAAAACAGGATGAGCTCAGTAACAAACTGCAAGAGAAAGAGCTAAATTCTATTAATGTTTCTTTGTTCTATATTCTTTCTCTTCTCCTACTTCCAGTTATTTTGCATGGCATTTTATCTACCTTGAAATACATTCTATAATAATTATGCACAGAGACTATTAATTCTTCAAATTTAATATTCTGTAAAGCTCAAAAAATTTATAAAATCAAAGAAATTTTCTCCCTTTGTTTTATCTACCTTTTTTTTTTTCCCCATCTATTCCAGGACATTTGCACCAGTTTTCAATGCTAGACCCAAAAATCTGAACAAGGGGAAATCTATGATGCATTATAAATTAGCACCTCAGCTGAAAAACCCAAATTCTGCTCACACTGAACACGCTAGAAAAGCCCAGTTCCAGCAGGTTCCCAACCTCTGCACAATCAGGGGCATCTGCTCGGGACACCGGGAAGATCCTCAGGGCTTGAACAGCCTCCAGAAGGCAGCCAAGAGAATGCTGTGCTTGGGGCTTACCTGAAACACAGTTCTGACAGAATTTGGCTATATCTAGGTGAAAAATAAGGGTAAGGTACAGTAAAAAAAACAAGGAGAAAGACCATGCAAGGTTCAAGTTGCAGCTGGCTGGCTTTACCATACGAGTTACTCCTTTTCTGCAGTCAGCTTCCACCTCGTAAATACTGAGGATGATAAAATGTTGTAATGTCTTTCTGAGTAACAGATGTTATTTGGCTCATACGATGGCTTCAAGTAGCAGATTGCGATGACTTATAAGAATCCAGAGTACAGTACGTTTTGCTAATACTTGGCAACTCATGAAGTTGAAAATATCAAATAACTTTGAAATCAACTTGGGCCTGATTTTTTGATAGTAAGTTGCTGTATAGGAAACTTATGTTTTTATTATGATTTTTGCATTTCAGAAACATCTACTTATTAATTGCTAAAAATAGAGATCTGTGTTGCATAGAAAGCAGGTGGGTTTATAGCATCCTTCCAGAGCATTTACATGGGCAGAGCCCATTACTGGCAGATTCAGCTCTCCCCTCACAAAGAAAGGCGCAGACTCCCATATCGGAAACCTTTACATCACAAGAAAACATGATTCAGGGTGCAAATCTGGAATGTGCTGCAAAAACCCCAGTCTATCCAGGGCTGCTCCTTCCTTCCAAGTAATCCCACAGAGAAAAACTGAGAGCATCCGCATTCTGGAGGTGACATTCCTGCCTCTGGAGATGCTCCCACCCCCAAATCCTTCTCCCACACATCTTTCCTGTATCAGGACCTTACTATTGAATAGCAAATACTACAGGGGACACAAAACTATTTTCATTTCAATTCCCAGGCAGAGGTGACTCTGACCCCTGTGCACCATGCAGTCCAGAGAATGGTTGTGCTACAGAGATGCAGAGCCTCCAATGCATCGTGTGGAAAGCACAGCACAGTTTAATTAGCACTTAAATTCCAAAGGTTCAGAATATAACAGAGTGCTGCAATGTTTGCTAAGGCTGCACTGCACGGTCTTTATATTCTATGACATAGTAAAAGCAACACAAACAGGAATAGATTAAAAATTGTGTACATGGAGAGTAGGACCCTGCATTGTGCCACACAAGTACACTTTGGGAATGAAAACTGTCAGCAAGTATTCTGAACCTGAATTTAGCTCTTTATGTATTTTACTTGAAGCCAACAAGTTAAGCCTAAGTACAAGCAACTTAAACTATTTTGACAGATAATAAATAATAAAAAGATAATGCAAAAAGTGAATACATTTTGGACTCCAGAGTTACACAACCAGAGTAGACGCAAACTAGTGGACTCATAAAAACTATTAAAATGCATGTTTGTATCAGTAGAAGTGAAGGTGCAGGCTGCATTAAGTGAATAAAAATTTGCATGTTATAATTGTTTCTACAAAAGACTGAGAATGCCACGTTAAATGACAGCTGTCTTTTTCTCAGAGCAGCAGACTTTTCACTAGCTTCACCACCTTTATTCACCCATCAGCAGATCACGTGGTTCTTTCAGAACATTTTGAGTTACCCACAATCATACTTTTTATATTTTTTACATGTAGATGAGAAATATTTTTCTCATTGCAGTTGCAAATTTAAAAATAAATGTATTCATTAGCACCACAAATTGGCACGCTGCCTCCTATACAAGATGTTACCAGGCTGTTGCAATAGTTTTTATTATGTAGACATTCTTTTATCAATATTCTTCTTGCCTGGGATAAAAGTACTCATAAATAGGTAGAACTAGTATCCACATATACCATAAGTGGGAAAAAAAAAAAAAGACTATATATCTATCCAGATTTTGAAGATAGGTACACTGAAATCAGGAAAACTTCGCAAATTTTTCCTGGAAAGGAAGCAGTGCAGGAGGCAAAGCCTCCTTTGCCATCCTATAAGTAGCAGCAGCAAAATTCCTGCTTAGGACCTACAGAAAAAAAACCTAAAACATGCAGAGAAATAGTCCTTGAGGAGCCCAAAGAGCTGCTCAGCTTGCACAGAGCAGCTGAGGTACCCTCATGTGCACATCTCACGGAGCGTGAACATATGCAAGCAGGATCCCAAGGAGATCCCTTATTGCTCATACACTAAGCATAAGGAGAGAGATAACTCACTGCTGTTGGCAGCTTTATTTGTAATGCATAAGTGCATAAGCGTAAGGAGACATTTGTCTCATACTGCCCAGCTCTTCATCACACATACCTTAGGCAGGCTTCTTTAAGAAGCTGTGGTGCTACTTTAAGATAAGTGTTACTAGCATATTTTTGTCAGCTACAAGTGACTTAACACGTATTATCCTCACAACCTAAATCTAGAAACAAATTTGCTGTTACTACAAATAACAGCAGGAGCCAATCAGCTCTGAATGAGATTTTAGAACATCAGAAAGTTTGACACCCTGAGCCAGGTTTGAAACTGTATTTAAACACTGATTTTGAGGACATCATTGACAGATGAGAGCACGGAAATAACACAAGAGTCTTAAGACCAGGTATTCAAAAAAAAAAAAAAAAAAAACAACAACACCTATATTACTCAAGATACTAATTGAGCAGAAAGAACAGAGAGATAAAACCAAGGATGTCCAGAAAATCTCAGGGCTTAAAATGAGTGATGTAGCAACACTGTGACTTTTATAAATAGTTTCATGTAGACTAGAAGTAGTGAGTGCTTTGTTCTAACAATGCTTGCCACATAGAGCAAAAAAAGTCAGTTTATGGTGAGAGAAAATTGATACTAAACATTTCATTCTGTGGTTAGATTTTATAATGTATAACTGCTAAAGGATTAACAGTCTATTTAAACATACCCTGAAAAAGAGTGATATATTACTAGCAATTGGTAGTTGGCTTGTAATAGAAGTGTATTTAAAAAAGAATAAAATGTAATTATTGAACACTACTCACTCACCAATACACCTGTAAGGGGACTGTCATTTCAGAGACCCACAGGCTATTTATAGTGGCCATTTATGGGAAAGATTTTTCCATAGAACTATGCAAAAACCACCTCCTGGTATTTAGTAAGGAATCTCTTAAGACACTTTTTCCTCTGTAAGGCATCAGATTATGCAATTAGCACATCTCGTACTCAGAAGTAAAAGAGTTTTCCTGCTCACTCAGCCAGGATTTTACTTGCCAAATAGCTTTAGCTTTTATTATATTCATGAAAGAGACACTTATTTGGAGCTGCACCACTTTAATAAAAAGCCTTTTATAATCTCCTGAGTTTCCTTTTTCTCTCTGATGCTATATACTAGAAATGAATATAGGGATATGTTATAATAAAGATACTGGAATCAAAGCTATGTTTTCCTAAGATGCCCTTTACTAGGAATATTATGGATCTCTCATAGGAAATAGCTGAAAACAGCTACAGCTCTCCTTACAAGGTCCCATGATGTACCATTTTATCACTCAACTTCAGTCCCTATATCCCATTTAACACCTTCTTCTTCTCAACATTTTGACGAATAATTCTGCACACTTCTTAATGCAAAAAAATATTGTGATGAACACGAGTTCAATTGGAAGCAGAGGAGTCATTAAAGTCAGACCTTTGCTCTTTCTCTGTTTCCTTAGCACTACTGCAATTACTTAATTACTCAGGAAAGTAGTGACTAGACCTGTTTCACCTTGAAAGCACTGAAGGCTTTCCACTGACATAAGCCAGGACCTCCTCCCTCACCACAGCTCAGCCAGGGGAACAGCTAACTTAATAGATTTTCATCATCAAAAAAACAGCTTTGGAGAATTGCCTCTATTGAATTCTTCACCAGGAGCCAACCTGGCTGTGGTTACAGAAGAGAAGTGCAGAGGGCTGGGGCAGCGGCAGCCTACAGCTTGGCAGGCAGGAGCATTATTCACCCCTTGGCCAGCCAGTCTCGGCCAAAAGAGAGAACAAACCCCAAGAACTGGGCACATGGGCAACGGATCCAAGGCAAAGTGACATTGAACTCACCCTAAGTGAGTGAACTGGACAGGCTACTTCCTTTGTGGAGAAAGAAAAAAAAAAACAAAAAAAAACCTATTAAAAGGTAAATTGTGTGCTAATGCTCAACTTAGAAGTTTCTACTAGGCGTTACCAGAATGGCAGGCAGAAGGAACGAAAGGATCTGACTTTTCAAAATAAAGCAAGGATGAGAAATCGCACATTTGTGGAGGTTTTAAACATAACACAGAAGCACAAGATACAAAGTATCTTAAAGTATCACAAATTCTTAGCAAGATTGAAATAGGTTAAATATTAAAATGCATTTTATTCATTAAGCTATTTTGCACTTAAATTGCATCCACGTGAGGAACAAACTATCACAGTGACAAAAATGGCAGATCTCACCAAGGTATTATTTAAAAATGGAGGCAAGGACTATATCCAGACTTCCCAGTATNTTTTGCCTATTCTAAAGCATCTGCCAAAAAAAAAATAAAATAATAAAAATCTACTAAATTGTTCAATATCAGAAGGCATTATATTAAGAAAATCTTTGTTCTTAACAAAAGCATTTACTACCACATAATGTACATAGTGCCATTCCAATGTTTAGCTTTATTTTAATTCCTAGACCCATTTATTTTTGCAGCTACTTCAAATTCAATTTTTAAAGGGACAATTTAACTTGGAGTTTGTGTAATGGGACTTTATGCACAACATTATCTTAGACTTTACACAGGGTCTAGTCTTAGTAGAAATACTGCCTTCTTTGTTACACAGTAAAATTCTCAGTATTTCAAAATATCTATTTTAAACTGCAATATTTTCTAATTTAGATTTATTTTAATGGTGAGATTGCTTAAGAACAGCCATGTGCACTACACCCCCAGTAAAAATTATTTCTTAAAGACTAAACAGTGGAAGCTGATGAAACAATCTGATTTTTAATATATTTTTCTGCAAAATGCAAATGTATTCCTATTATAAAAGCTTTGTTAGTGACACGGGAAATATTTTTTCTATATAAATTCGGTTGCAACAGCAACAGCAGAATACTGTGCTAGCCACTAGGGCACTCACACTTGTGTAATATCTTTCCACTGAATCATCAGCCAAATGCCCAAAACAAAAAGGTCATTCCAGAGAAATCTGAACTGATGTTAACAGGCATTCATCTTTATATTCTGCACACTTCGCTAATGTTGGACTGAACAACACCATGCCTACAGCCAACTGACAGGAATTCTAACCTGATTAAATGTCCCAGTATGTTTTAATACCCTTAAATGGAATTTTTATGGCCTGTTCTGCATGCATATTATTAATATAGACCCATCAAAGAAACCACAGACACACATAATAGCTCATCAATTTATAGCTAGGCACTTTTGACCTTGAAAAATCATCTGTCTTTCAGATTAACGCAGCTATGTTTTGGGCAGAAAAAAAAGCAGCTATAAAATTATCATGCTTATTTTTTTCACATGTCAGCACTGGAGCAGGGAATAAAGGCCACGCTGCTGGCTTTTTATTGGTATTGCTGTCGACCTCCAACACCTGAATGAGAATCTTGGAGACCCGTTTCTAATAAAAACCCACTTAAACATGACCATTTCAGCTACAGATGCTCCACTATCAGAAAGATGGCATTTAGTGTGACTTCCACTCCCCTAGTCAGTGGGCTTTCACATTTCCTGTCCTTCACACAAGACCCTGAAGCACTTAAAAACCAGCTCTGGTTTGGACTACAACATCTACCCCCAGAACAGGTCAAAGGATGAGACGGTGAAGGAAAGGGACAAGGGGAAGACACAAATGCCATCCCCATCTCTAAAAGAGGTGGTAGCGCACACACAGTGCACTGGCAATAAATTAATAATGGCTGAAACATTCAGGGAACAGAAACATATGCGTACCTTGGGGAAAAAGTTTACAAAGTATATTGAGAAAGAAATTGACAAAATTAGGACAAAGGCTATTATAAAAGGACAATTCTCATAGTAGAGAAAAGCCACTAATGGGCTTTTGAAGGACTGGTCTTATGATCTGAGGCAGGTGGATGCTCTCCAAGGTAGAAGGAATTGCAAACCATTCCAGACTGTAGAATAACACTTCCATGTATAACCAAGGAGCATGCCCATGGAAGACAGCCTTACAAACAGACTGTCATTTTTTTTTCCCCCCTTCCAGTATCAAATGGCTCACTATTGTTTATTTCTGAGGAGTCTCTCCCTTTGCAGCTATTCAACTTGCACAAATAACCCAATGTACCTCTGAAGAGACAACTCAACACTGGTCTTCCATTTTTCAGCAAAATGCCCAGGCCACCAAGATACAGGAACCATGTCTCACGCTTTCAAAGAAATACTGATTATATCACTGAAGTCAAGATAGATGCTCAACACTCCAATTTTCCAAAGCATTTAACTTAAGGAGTATGCTTTAATTGCTACGGACTTGATATAGTGAAGTTCATTATTTACATAAATACTTTGCACTGGGATAGACTTACAAAGAAATTGGGTTTTTTGACTAGACTTCCAAATACTTTTAGCCAGCCTGAAGCTGCATTTTTTGCTGCATGAATATGTTCTTTCAAAAAGAAAAAAAAATATTTTTTAAAAAAATCATTCTTCTCTACATTCTGTTCTTTGCAACAGACTTTTTTTCAAAAAGTAAATTGCAACTCATATGTGCTTATTTTTAACACAGACTTTCAGTCTCAGTTTTCTTCCTTTTGTCTTGAATTGTTGGGAAACAGTGAAAAGATTCTGCTTCTCCTGGTCTGGGTTTTTATCCTCCAGTCTTTAGATAAATTAATAAAAAGAGATGTTAATAACACAAAAAAATTGAGAACAGTATGAGAAATACACCCACACAGGGCTTTTAATGCTCTCTCTAGCTTGATTAACAACCTGTGCCATCCGATCAATTAAAAGCCCAACCAAGACAGACATCTTCCATTCATTTGTCTAATTACAGTGTGGTATCCAGAAGGATCATTATCATAACAGGTGACAGAATCTCACTGGCACATACTGCTATTAACTTTACCCAATCTTACAACTACATTTATGTCTTTTAAAGAAGACATTACTAGAGGAGGCACACAAAAGCATTATTCACTACTGATATCGATACCTAACAGGGTGAAAATAGCTACAAACCATCACATTTTCACCAGCAAAAATATAGCTGTTAAAAGCCAAAGGCAATACTGATACTTCCCTCATGCTCCAAATCCTATCAATAACAGATTTTTAAAATAAAAGTTTAAGGTGCCCTTCTCAAAACACATTCAGGATTTTGTGAGAGATCTAGAAAGGATTGTCAGTGGAGACCACTACTAGTTATGGAGTCTAGTTGGAGGTCTGTATCTAGTGGAGTCCCCCAAGGTTCGGTATTGGGACCTGTGCTGTTCAATATATTCATCAACGACTTGGATGAGGGAGTAGAGTGCATCCTCAGCAAGTCTGCTGATGATACGAAACTGGGAGGAGTGGCTGACACGCCAGAAGGCTGTGCTTCCATTCAGCGAGACCTAGACAGGCTGGAGATT
>VZTO01008027.1:0-30451 GCA_013400615.1 Syrrhaptes paradoxus | reverse complement strand
TGGATGCAGTACTCCAGGTGGGCGTCTCACCAGGGTGGAGCAGAAGGGAAAAATCACCTCCCTGGATCTGCTGGTCACACTTCTTTTGATTCAGCGAGGATACAGTTGGCTTTCTGGGCTGCAAATGCACATTGGCAGGTCACATTCAGCTTCTCGTAAACCAACAGCTCCAAGTTCTTTTTAGCATCCAGCGTGACGCTTGAAGGGTTCAAGATAATGAAAGGTTTGATTGGAATGTGCTAGAGTGAACTTATAACTGTTGCTGCTGTTTAGTTATTAATTGGTAGGCTCCTGTGCTTGCCATGGGGCTTCCTTGCCTGACTGTAAATTAGAGTCTAGTGCTCATTAGTGGCTGCTTTTTGCTTTTGCTGCGTACTGTGCTGCTTATCATCTTACTCTGCTGTTCCTGGGAACATTTTGATAACAGCAATGGCCATGCGCCTGTGCTGGCAGGTGGCCAGGGCATCGCTGCTGTTTCTGTGCTGCCCTACTGGACAGGCTGGAACTCCAGAGTGAACTTGAGTCGAAGAGAGTATGAGCTGCGGATGAGTTCACATGGAAGCAGGACACACTGAAGTATCTGTGGCTGTGCATAAGTCCCTGCCAGATCAGGTACATCTCAAAGTGTCTGTGGCATGGTTGTGTCTGTGCCACAACAGTATACCTCTGAAGGGATTGTGGCTCAAGGATAAGTCCATGCTGGAGAAGGCACACCTTGAAACACCTTTGGCCATGGATAAATCCATGCTGCAGCAGGTACACCCTGAAGCATCAGTGGCTGTGCCTGAGGCCATGCTGGAGCACCTCAAAGTGTGTGGTCATGGATAAGCCCATGCCAGAGCAGGTACATTTCTGGACAGACTGTAGCCACGGATAAGGCCATGCTGCAGCAGGTTTACTTCTGAAGGAACTGTGGCTGTGGGCAAGGCCACGCTGGAGCTGATGTGTCTCTGAAGGCATTGTGGCCCATGGAGAAGGCCACACTGGAGCAGGTGCACCTCAAAGTGACTGTGGCTGTGGATAAGTCTCTGCTGCAGCAGGTGTACCCCTGGAGAGACTGTGGCTCATAGATAAGGCTCCATTTGAGCAGGTACATCCCTAAGGGACTGCAGGCTGTGGACAAGTCTGAGCCAGAGCATAGGCAAGGGGAGGAGTTCATTGCAATGTTAAACCCGATGGTCTGGTCCAAAGGGGCCAGGGGTGGAGATTGTAATGAATATATCTTTAAATTATTGCAACCCATGATTTGAGTTGCATGTTACAGGAACTACTATAGCAGTAGTATCAGTGGAGGACAAACCTTACAAGAAGCAGGGCAAGTGAAGCAGTGACCCAAACTGAGCTGGTTTTGGTGCCCAGTAGCTCCATGCACCACACAACCTCTTCTGTCCTGAGTGACCACCATAATAGATGGAGCCCAAAGTCCTGGACTAAATGAGTTCACTGGACATTTTGTGGCCATTTGTGGACATTTTATGGGCATATAATGGACATTTTATAGGGGTGGTCCATAGACTAAAGAAGTAATATCTGTGTATTATATAAAATGATGGGAAGGGTGGTGGTGGTGAATGAGGTTGTATTGGATAGTGTGCTACCTGAGCATGATGTAAATGGTATAGAATAAGGGGTCGAGAATTAAACCATGACATGTGTGATAGATTTAATTAACTGCTATAGCACTCTATTTGTGATATGATTGTTTTAAATCTTTCCACCCTAAGTTTAGTCACAGTCACTTTATACTCATTTGTTAACTTTTTTTCTGCTAATGCATATGATTATAGCCTCTGTTAAGCTAGGCTAAACAAATCTCCTTTTCCCTTGTCATCCTAGTGACCATGCTCTGCAACAATTCCAGTTTGAATGTAACTTTCTTAAGCACGGCTGATTACAATTATACTGAGAAACCAGATTTCTCATTTTAATTTAGTTTCTCTAATTAAAATTTAACTGGCTTAATAGATCAATAGACAGTCAGAGGGCTGGAGCACCTCCCAAACGAGGACAGGCTGAGAAAGTTGGAGTTGTTCAGCTTAGAGAAAAGAAACCTCCAGGGAGATCTTATAGCAGCCTTCCAGTGCTTAAAGGGGACCTACAGTAGAGATGGGGAGGCACTCATTATCAGGGACTGTAGCAGTAGGATGAGGGGTAATGGTTTTAAACTGAAAGAGGGTAGATTTAGATTATCTATTTGGAATAAATTTTTCACTGTGAGGGTGGTGAGGCACTGGAACAGGTTGCCCAGGGAAGCTGTGGATGCCCCATCCCTGGAGGTGTTCAAGGCCAGGCTGGATGAGGCTTTGAGTGGAGGCTTTTGTCTAGTGGAGGGTGTCCCTGCCCATGGCAGGGGGGGTTGGGACTAAATGATCTTTAAGGTCCTTTCCAATACAAGCAATTTTATGATTCTATGATTCTTCTACAGAGCAATAATTTGGAATCCTCCAAATTTGGCTAACCCAAGCTGAGAAATAGATCTTAAAGATCTTGTCTTCAGAAAGCTTCAGGAATTTGCTCTCTGATCACTCTAAATGGTGTCAGTTTGAATACTCAAGGGCCCTCAGTTTCCGATAGTCTAAGATACTGTGTCTGTTTATGTATCTAATTGATACATGCGTATTTCACTAAGAAAGTGTTTATTTTTTATACATTATCTTCTGCATAAATAATGGAATTCTTTGCTTGTTGATAACGCCATATACTAGATCTTAGTAATGGCAATTTTTTTAAAAAATAGAGAATGTTTTGGAATGGTGTTAACTAGTTGATTTCCTGGCTTACAATGAAAACTGTGGATTCAAGCACAATACACTGACACTGTAAAATCAAGGCATTTGACTTTTTCTGACCTGAAACAGGATGGTGTCTCTTCATCAATTTGGCTTTAATTTTATTGCACTATGAGGAGATAGCTGAGTGTTAAGCTGAAGATTTAGCTCTTTCTGTTCTGCAGAGGTTGGTCTTTTTAAAACCTTAAGAACTGTGTGAGAATGAGGAAAAAGGGAGCTGGACTACTGTGTTATAGGGAAGAGAGAGTTTTGGCCCAGGAGGGTCCTTGCTCTCTGACCAGTACTTGGGAGCACTTAACAGTGTGGGCAGATGTTGCTGTACACCACTCCTGCTCACTTAGTCTCACTCCTTTACATGTCTGGGTTGGTACCCCCAGGCATTAGACCACATGTTAGATTATAGCGTAAGATTAATCCTTACATCCTACACTTCATACTCTTTCCTCGTGTCCCTTCTGAATTCTACCTTAGTATGTTGGATAGAACAGAGGTAGAATAGAATATAGGAGATTCTCTCTTAGTGTCCGTATCCAGACTAAACAGGAGAAAGTTATGACAAAATCTAGATGTGGACCTTTTAGTGAAATGACCCCCACAGAATAAGAAACAAACCCAGACTGCTTTATTTGTGGCAGAAAAAAAAGGTAAATAGGGAAGAAAAATATTGCTTCTTCTTTGTAGCCAATTAATCTAATAGTATTTCTTTTCTGAGCAGATGAAACCCCAGAACATACAACTGTGATGGTAATAACCACTCTGAACCATCCAAACCAAATAAATCACTTGCTGTCCTCCATTATTTCAAATTAAATATATCTGGAGAAGGTGCTTCTGATAAGTGAGTGCAGTAAAACAGTTGACAAATTTTTTGGAACAGAGATATGTTGCACGTTGGCAAACATGCAGACCATTACACAATCTCCAGAAGCAAGGAATCCATCCCAGGAGATATTTTTCTTTGTAATGAAGTGCAAAGATGCTGTATTTAAAGATTTTTGCTGTAACAGAGTTTTATTTAGCCTTTTAAAACAATTTTCCTTGAAAATTGCCTTCTCAGACTTTTCTGTAGAAGGAGCACCATATACTCTTTGAAGAACTGACAAACCAATAAAAAAAGAAAAACAGGTACCTTTGCTATATGATTTCAAAATCATCAAAATTGATATTATACAATAGAATGAGATGCAGCAGTAGGATGAGTTTTGAAATGGCAAGAAGTTCCCCACTGAAAGAGGATTAGCAAAATTTGTTATTAAGGGTGAGATGATAAAGAGTAATCTTCATTGTTTTGGTCAAACTGACTGAATGAAATATAGGTGAGGAAGGCATATTGCTTCACTGAACTCTCCTATGGCAGACCTTTGGAGGCATATTTTCCAAAAAAAGGAAAAGAAAAGGGGGGGAATAAGTCCTTTTCATTTCCTTCTTTTACATGGCCTCAAAATTTTCAGACTGGGAGCCAATTATATTCCCGTTGTGCTCAGGCTGGGTTTTGTTGGAATATTATTATTTCATAAAACTGAAATTCATTGGAGTTTTTCTGCTGAGATGTGTCTGTTGAAGTCTGTGGTCTGTGTTGAATTAAGCTGTGTGCTTAGTAAATGCCTGATGGTGAGCAGAGCTGGTGGGAGATGATAAATGCAGCACTTGAGCTGATGTTGACAAAGTCAATCTGAGTTAGTAACTGTAGGTGTCTTTTCTGAAAAATACACCTCCACCAGCCTCGGCACAGCAGTGCCAGTGCCTATGCCTTTGGAAGGGAACATGAACCAATCTGTTGTCTTCTTCCCTGTGCTAAATGACTGAATAGTTTGCATTTCATCATTCGGCAGCACTCATGTATTGTTGCTTCCCAGTGCAGAGGCATGATTTCCATGTCAGGATGGGAAAGAAGCTTTATTCCTATCTCAGGGATCTGAGAAAGAGCCTCCTCCCTTACAGAATTGAGACTCATGTTACTGAAAACTGGTAATTGTGGTATAACAGCTGGGGAAAGAAGCCACCTTATTATGTTGCTTGATAAACTGTGCATGTATTAACTGTTTTCTTTCATGTTTCATTAATGTCACCAGCTTTTGAACCCAAATGGATGAGTCTTTTTTCACCACAGTTCAGGTAAGGTAATTTCTGTGGTTTTCTTCTTTGCAATTAATTTTATGGAAATAGTCCTTTTTCACAGATAAATTTTCTTCTTTTGCCTGCTTTTAGAAGACTGTCTTTTAGGAGGAGCCTTACTCTGTGGTTCCTCAGATTGTTTGTAGGAATGACAGGGCAAAACTTCCCAAATAGACTGGATAGTCCATATTCCCTCTTTTGAATTGAAAAGAAATTCTGTTTCACTCCCCTTTTCCCCTCAATTTTTAGAAAAATGGAAAATGCAGGTGTCAGGTAAAAGTCACATTCTGCTTCTTCCTACAAGAGGATGGCATAACAACTCGTGTGGTTATGGCGACTGAAGAAAGGAAACCTTGCACTGTTTTGAAATGCTGGAGGACTTGCGCCTATAACTTTCTCTCGCTGTTTCTTTCACTGAAGATTTAACCATGATGATACAGAGATAAGGACCAGCTTAGCTTCAGACATGGCGTTATTTGAAGTGTGACTTGGAGTGTGACGTGAAGTGCCTAACCTGAGCTAGTCAAACCTGAAAGCAGGCTTACCCAAGGAGATGATGAATGGGGTGATGTAGAACTGAAAAGGACTTTTTTTTTCCCCTGTTGGAAACAAAGCCACACAGCTAGTCAAAGAGCTAAATCAGCAGAGGGCATTCCAAGTAGCCACACAACAGTCTTCCCAAAAAAGTCGTCTAACTCGGAATTGATGGAGGAAAGCCACTGTGTTCAATGTATCCACGTTTGGGGAAAACTGGCATGTTTAACATGGTGAAGGCTAATTTGCTCTGACCTTACTGTTTGTATTGAGGTTTTTGAAATTATTAAGACTGTTTTGCAGTGAGCCAGGATCAAAGACAGAAGCATATTAGAGACTGGGAACTTCTTTGGAAGTTTTCTTTGGAAAAAATGGTGCTGTGAAAGATGTGACCGATTATCAAGAGCTGAGTCGAACCTGAAAGACCTTGAACTGAAGTAGAACAGTCACCACTGTGGGAAGGAGCCTCACACAGGGAAGGTGAGGTGGGATAGGACAGGAGGACTTCTGCTATGGCAACCTCTTAGCCACATGTGTATGACATGCTCCCTGGGAGCAGCAGCATATGCGGCATTACAGCTTCATCATTACAACATGTAGGAGAACTTTCTGCACAGACTAAGATTCTGCAAGATTGCAGGTGTATATCCTTAAAGTCTGTTTGCTGTAACACTTAGAGAAATGGAACTGGTTAAGAAACTGACTTTTCATGTTCCTTCTCCCTTGTTGAACTCCAAGTATTACACCCTCTTTTGAGAAGTAACAGTAAACCTGAACTCCCTCTGCTGCCTGTCTGCAGCAGTCTGTTGGTTTCCAATGACTGACATATTAATAAACTATTCAAGCAGTTCTCCAAAGGACGGTAATGGAATCATAGAATCATAGAATCATAGAAGCATAGAATCATAGAATGGCCTGGGTTGAAATGATTGTTGGAATGATTGTTTGGTATATGCCTATAATTTGTTTAAGTATATTCCTCTGTGCATGTCAACATTTTATTTAATTAAAAAATCAAGTGGTAAGTTTTTGCTGCTTTAATCTACATCACATGTTTATGCTTTTTGCTGCATTTATGTGCAAAAGAACATTTTTGTTGAATGAAGCTTAAGCTTTGTCAGTCCATGTAAATGAACAGTCCATATTACACATTGCTGTCTTAAAAAATGTAATGGAAAGATACCGTGTTGTCACTCTCCTGTACCATTCTAGTAGTACAAGCAGAGTAACCTGACTAAATGACAAGAAAGAATAAAATTCTACAACTATTAATGCTAACAGAACTGAGATAAACTACGGTTTTATTTGAAATGGAAAACACTAATTATTAACGCCAAGCAATTTTCTCTCATGATACATTAATAGAAAGGTTTCTTCATTCTTGCTCTTTTCTTTGAGTTTAATAAAAAAGAAACAAATATTACAATTTTATAGGCATGCAGCTGTGTAAGTGTTGATATCAGGGAAGCAGACTAGAAAGAAAAGAAACCTGAATGTTTAAAGTCAATCTTAATACCATTTTTTCCAGATTGTTGATTTTTCAGTTACATTCCTAATGGCCTGGTAATTATATGGTACTTAACATTGGATTATAATCCTCACATAAAGTTTAATGAAAATATGATCACTTGAATTAGAAAGTACTTTGTTATTATGCATGCAAGTTTGCTATACCTTCTGGTCATTTTAGAATAATTTAACCTTCTGGTCATTTTAGAATAATTTAACATTTTCACTATACTTTTTATGTTAAAGCAACACTGTAAAAATATTCTGTGAAAACTGTCCGAATAATTTTTACTTGCAAATCTTGCTTTTTAAAAATATATGGCATTTTATACTGCTTCCAAAAAAATGTGACTATATTTATACCAATGACAGATGATGAGACTGGTGAAGTGCTATCCTTGGCTTTCCAGATTGCATTAAGCCAGAATTGCCTTAGACAGCCTTCTGTGCTGATCTTCATTTTCTTCTGCTTCTGTGCAAGAAAGATCAGGGATGTTTCCCTTTATTTTTCTTTTTACCCTACCCCCAGGGAGGTTTCCTCCTCTCTTTCTCTGTTTTTTTTGGTCATCTAGGTCTCTGAACTCCGTCTTGGGAAAACCTACTTGTCAGACTGCACAGGCACCAGCCTATGCTGGTCATTTCTCAGGCAAAAAAAGCTGCTGACAGGTAATGTGTCTTTTAGCAGGGCTTATTTTTGGATTGGTAGCCCTGCTAGGAAAGGTTTCCTAAATGCAGCACAGCACCACAGCTTCTCTACTGCTCTGCGAGATACAGATGCTGAATAAAACATTGTCATGCCTTGCTACCAAACTTGGAATATCAGTGTGCGGTAGGAGAACATAAGTGGGAACAACAGCATTCATCACAAAAGGTGTGAGACTTGATACACCTCTAACACACTCAAGAAACCAATGCAGAAAACATTTCTGATGTTTGTAAATCCCCACATTGGCTCCCAGCTTATACTGTTTTCCACACCTTCCACTCTCTAAACCGTTGTGTTTTGCATGAACTAAAAGATGGTTTAGGGAGGATCTCTCTTGATTTTTGTTTGTAAAATCCGTGACCTAATATCATCCTTCTCTAGGAAGGATGATAGCAGTGGTAATAATCAATCACATTGATAATAATGTAGAAATAAACACATGAACATAAGGTTCTGACTGCTCTGAATTTATCTCATAATGCTTTTGTTTCCTAGTACTCCCATGTGTGAACAAAATCAGCATTAGTTACTGATCTTTTCTTAGTCTAGTTGTTTGCCATCATGCTGTTTAAATAATTATCTTGATATTCTGCTATTGAAAATGTGCAAAAGTAACCAAATGTTAGTACTGCAGCACTAACTCTGCTCTGCCAGTCTGCTGAAATTTAGATATGTTTAAAGCCTGTGAGACTGGAATTCCTGAGTGTCTTGGTCATTACTAAGACAGCAGTTAGAAAGTCACAAAAAGGTTAGCCAAGACCTCTGCCACAAGTAGTCAAACTGGAACATACAGTGATTGATAGAAATAGTTTCATTAGAAATGTAATTATTTTGCCTAATTTAAGCCATCAGATATGGACCCCCAAAACAATGCCATTCAAAATGCAAAAATAATGCATAAGTGGTTTCATTTTCCTTTTTTTTTTTATGATCTGGGCCACATCATAAATAGTTTCTTTGAAAATGTTACCCAAAAAAAAAATTCTTAATTTTTATAAAGAAAACTTATTTAAAATTGCTCTTTGGACCCAACTTTTAGGTATTATATAAAAATATAGTTATTATTTTTACATTATACAATTATTATTACAAAACCCTAAATACTGTATAATGCATAATATTTTATACAATAATGGAGCAACATTATGATACACAACTATATAAAATGTCAAATATCTGAGAGCTGAGGCATAAAGTTCTCCAAAGGCATAAGGAATGAACTTTATGACAAAAATCAAATGGAGTTTCAGGCATTACAGAGTAAGGAATTAAGAATAAAACAGGAAAAAAAGAATTAAATAGAAAACACTTTCATGCCAGCATTTTGTAACAGTTTTGGAGGAACTGAAACTTCACATATCAGCCCTAGAAGAAATGGGAATTCAGGGAAGAACAGGCTAAGAAATGTAAAGGTATGTGGAAGGAGAGAGCATCTATTCCCTTGAGCATATNGGGTGTGTGGGTGGGTTGCGTGATCATGTTCACTACTGGTTGAACCTGCAAACCTGAGTAGAAGATCTGGGTCCCCAAGTGTACTAGACTGGGATCCAGCAGTCAGGCAGGAGTCCTGGGCCAGAGATGCTGGAGATAGCCTCTGCTCCCAACATCCCATAACAAGAACCACAAAAAAATCATCTTACAGCTTTGAAAAGGGATATTATGGAGGATTACAAAACCAAGAATGGTTTGGAGAAGGTGAATAAGGGCTGATTACTTCATCATACAGGAAACAATCAGGAAACTGTTGGGCCTGGTAAAGGCAGACTCTTCACAGAATCACAGAATCACAGAATCACAGAATGTTAGGGATTGGAAGGGACCTTAAAAGATCATCTAGTCCAATCCCCCTGCCGGAGCAGGAACACCTAAATCAGATCGCACAGGANCTTTCAATACGAAACGGGATAATAAGAAAAGGAGGAAGCCATAAAAAGAATAGACAGACACAAACCTGACAGGTGAAAATAAGGGAGACAGGGAAGAACAGACCTCCTCAGGCACACTAACTCATGGGCTGTACAGAACCTGCAGGCAACCTGGCACTTTGCATCCCATAAGGACGCAAACCTGAGCATCCAGGGTGTTGAGGAGGGTGGTGGTGTTGATGGGACTGTAGAAACTGATGGGGCAACAACCAGGGGAAGGGGATTGGGGAGTAACAAAGGGAGAATAGACACAAAGGAGTGTGCAAGGGCCAGTCACCTGTAAAACAGATCAGTACGTAGTCTGTCCTGTCTTCTGATTAAATACTTTCTTAACTATCTCTCTATGTAATCTCACTTGCTATCCCATGTGTTCTGCAAGGACTAGGTGCCAAGTTACTGGAGGGATAGATGTGAGCAGATCTGGTGTCAGCAACTGGCGTCAGACTGGGGGTGCAGGGACCCCGCAGTCTGTGGTGTCAGCTACTGTAGTGAGTGGGGTCTCAACATCTGCTGCTGCAGCAGGTGGGGGTCTCTGTCACCTCTCAACACTGGGATTTGAAGGGTGTGTTGTTCCAGTAAACCAGCTACTAAGGGGGTCTAGCATGAGCGAGGCAAGTGANTCTCTTCTTTCACATAATTCATAGTAAAATTATTGCATTTGTTGTCGTAAGAAGCTGTGGAGGCCAAGAGTAAAGATGCGTTCAAAGATGGATTAGACAAGCTCATGGAAGGCAGTTCCCTTGGTAGCTATTAAATGTGATGGACAGATTCAATGTCCAGCTCATTAAATCTCTAAACTTTCATTGCTGGAAGCTGTGAGGCTGTGCTTGGACCATGCTATTCCAACTCTTCCTATTACAATCTTTCCCAAAGCATCTATTAGCAGACTGCTGTTGAAAGCAGGACTGACCTAGTTTGGCAATTTTTATGTCCTTATATTACTGAGGCCTGAGCAAGTTGGCAGTTATAAGTTAATATTGACCTGCCCTGAGTATTGCTATAAATATAAGTAGTGCTTCAAATATAATCCTCCAGTACTGAGAACAGATGTGTCCTCCAGGTCTTTTGCCGGGGGATAATGTTTACCTTGGTTGTGACAGCCTGTGTTTAAACTTGGTCATTACCATGTGCTGTATCGAATTGTTGAATATATTCCTTTAAAAGGCTGTGATTTAGGAGAAAAGAAAAAGGCCGCCTTTTTCCTCTGACAGGTGGAGTCCTCTCAGGGTAGAAGATGAGAGCCCTTTGCTGAGCAGCTTGGTATTGAGGAGAGCAGAGGGAGCTGGCAGGGAGAAAGGCACACTCTGCAGGATGCTCCAGTGGGAGCAGACTGGCAGGTTACTGATAAGTGAGATAGACTGAAACATAGCCAAAGCTGTGATGGAGTGTAGGTTTTTTTCCCCACAGACCAGAGAAGAATGTATTGTAGAAAGCCACTGCAAGTTGCAAGGCTGAGAACAAAGCTGATCTGTGAAGTACACAGGACTAGGGGGATTCAGTTGTTTTTTTCTCACTCGGAAAATCAGAGTTTTTCTATTTAAAATGTTAAATTTTTCTACTTTGAGTTCAAATAAAATGCACCTTTTGAAATTCATATTTGGTAGGGGACCTAGGTGTGCTTACTTTCGGAATAGCATGTAGGGAACTCATCTCAAAGCCTTGGCTCCATAGGAGTCCTGTCATATGGTCCAGTGTAATTTGGATACTATAGGAAAAGATTTGCTGAAAGAAATGAACCTAGTCTGTATTGAATATGGAATTTATTAAATCTGCTGTTGTCTGAACTAATTTTCTTTTCAGCTGGCTTGAGCTTCATCCGTAGCACTACCCTTTATGGTAACTGACCATTCAAACTGCATTACACTAAACTATGACTGACAGGCTTTTGGTGTTAGCATAATATCATTTAGTTCAGCTTTGTTAGTAAATTCCAATATAACATGTCTGTTTGAAATCAAATTATTTTCCTCTTTGCAGTCTTAATTTGTGGTGAAGATGAGACCAGAAGATGGGAAATATATCTCTTTAGTAGTTAGCAACAACTTAAAGTAGGACAAATATCTCTAGAACGATGAGTTTGGAAAAGGAAGAGAAAGCTAATATGTTTGTGTATGGGTTGAATGCTGCGTGCAATTACAGCAAATCATTCTCATACTACGGAGTCAGTTTAGCTTAGGAGACCTTTTCTTTGATTCATTTGCGTGTATATGAAATGTAGTGACAGTCACGTGAGACTCACAGCAGGGAGGAGAGACACACGAGAATAGCAGCTACACACAGAAAAAGCCAGCATCATTGGAGGAATCATCTTTAGGAAAAGACAGATTTCTGGACAGAAAGTCCCACATAAGATTTTAAAACAGTGGAAGCAGAAACTGCACCAGTTTGCAGAACTGACCATTGAAGGTAAAGATGGAAAAAAATAAAGCAAGTTATCATTGCCAGGGATAATGCTGCTGTTGTGAGAAAGGCTGATAACAGTATGTGTGTATTGGAATGAGACTGTAGAGAGAGAACTTGCTTTGATTTTAATGTATTTTAATCTGAAGTAGAATAATGAATTAACGCATGACTAAGCATTCTGGCATATCTAAGTGCTGCTCTGAAACCTCCTACTCTGTAATTCCTTAACTAGAAATAGGCTCCATTGTGGAAAACTTGATTCCATGGTATGCAAGAAACTATTTGAGGATGAGACCTAAACCTGGGAAACTTTGAACTGCTCAGGGATAGGATTAGGACAACAATAGCCAGGAGTGGAGACCCCTGGGTCTGTTGAAAGAAACCTTGGATCTGGAGGAGGCACAGACTGTGATGATGTTCTTACTGCAGCTTTTCATGAAAGGGACGAAGAGGAATGCTGAGATTACAAAAATATTGCCAGGATTATGGATACAAGCCCTCTTTTTTTTTAATCTCCCAGTATTGCAGCAATAGAGGAAATTGATGCAAGAATACAGCAATGGCTTTTTTCACTGAAAGTCTGTAGCTGCAGGGTGACTTGACAGATCCAAAGCCTCTTAAAATACATGTAAGATTGGAGAATGCTTCTGGCCTTTATGCTGTGTTCACATGGTTCTAGATCTGAATTTTATAAGGCCTACTGAGAAGCTGAACTCTGTGAACTCTGTTTTTTGAACATCTGTTAATTTGAGTATATTTGCACTGAGCTCTGCTGCATGGCACAAATACATCCACAGTAGCTTCCTGGGTGGTAAGGAAGTCTTTATAGAGGAAGTAACTTAAATCTTGCAGAAAGCAAGCTATTAAAAATTAGAAGACAAAGACAGCTAAATTCATGGAAACACAAGTGGACTTATTTTCAATTGATGGGACGTATATCTTATTCTGGAATATGATGGATTTTTCATCATGCAAAATTGTCAGATCAAGATTCAACATCTTTCTGAAGGTAGGGGCCCTAGTTTGCCTGGGGTTACTGATTTGATGCATGAAACGGTGGGTGGAATTCAGTGACATATATTATGCAGGTCAGATTATATTAGCCCATTAATGCCTGTTGGCTTTAATATCCTTGAATCTATAGAACTTTGTGCAGTGGAGTAGCTAACAATGCTGACATTTTAAATTGTCATCTTCAGATTTCAGAGCTGGAAAAAATGGGGCAGTTCATCTGTGTGTTTGCTATTTTCTTAGCAAGCATGAAGGTCAGAAACTTTTCTTTTCAAATATAAGATCTTTGATGGTATAGCAAGAGGTCCTTGTTCTAGAGAGGAGGAATTCTTACCCTGGTATTGTTAAATCTGATTTAATATAAAAATCCATCCCATTTTTGCGGGGGAAGACTTTTATAAGAGTATCATGGTTTGTCAGCTCTACAAAAGCTATTATATAATAAGTCAAAAAACCCTGTTGTGCCTCTGGTCTGTTAGGGTTTTGTAGCAGGCTAACTCCGTCTTGGAATGGTATACACAGCTGAATGCAGCCATGAATTGGTAGGCAGCCTGTGTAAATTGGGGGCTCCACCCAAAACACACGTGGCCTTGGATAGTGGTAACTCCCTGACTTTTGATGAATCACGGGAAGGATACAGGGACCTAGTGAATGTATGTTGCGAGGGTTTGGTAGTTAAAAGCAGACAGGAGCAGCCTGTGTACTACATCAGTCTGTAGCACATCGACAGCAACAGAAGCCACTGAGCCTTAGTCAGGATGGGCTGTGTAGGGTTGTGCTTCTCAGACGTGGTGATTAAGCAATATAAAGCAGTACAGGCTTCCACTGCTGTTTGGCATAGCTATGGTGTGACATACCATTATTCCCTGCAGCAAATGAAAAGCAGGGCAGTTCTCATGGGTCCTCCAACTTCATTTGCTCTTGAATGAAAGCAATCCACCAAACATATCTATCTTATGACAAGAAACAAAGTCTGTGCTCCCTTTTTCTTCATCATATTAGAAATTATTACATTAAACCAAATGTAATTTAATCCTTTAAGCCATGGTGTAAAATGTTAGTATTAGAAACACTTTTTCACTTCATTTTCGGCACAGTTGAGTCAACTGTAAAGCTATTTTGATAACACATTGGTGATGTTGCTGCAACTAGTAGATATTTGGATGACAAGCGGATGCCAGAACATTGTGTCTATGTGTGCCTGTAGATACATACATACATCTAATGGATTACCATTTTTGTAGAGGTAAACTGTTCAATGACACTAGAACATAGCTATATGCATGACTAATTTACACTAATAAAACCTTAAGGTGTTATCTGGAAGCCACAGCCTGAAAGCCATTGAAGAGAAATGGGATTGTAACATAGGCCCTACAGGAGTACCAGAGCAGGATGATAACAAGAGCTTTAGAAGTGCAAGCATAGACTGATAACAGAGGTCTCTGGGCTATAAACACAAATCACAGTCAATTATAGGTCACTAAAGGAATGTAACCTTGGAAGCTGGGTAAAACTGGTTCTAAGGATAAAAAAGAGAGCAAAGAAGTCTCTACAGATCATACAAAATGAAACTCAGATATAACATGGAATTAGAGCAAATGGTCTGTGTTAGCAAACATAAATATAACCCCAAGCAAACCCAAGAGTGACAAAGAAACCACCCCTTGCACTGCCCCCAAATCTCCCATCAGCTTTACACTCCTGGTGAAGAACTTGGGGCACTGACAGCTCACTGGAAACATTTTTGCCTTCTTGAGACAGACCAGTACTATCAACCCTAACATCATGAGGGACTTAGGAAAGGTTGAGCATAACACCAGAAGAAGAGAGAGATACCAGAAAGTTTGCTTACATCATTTCTTCTGTATCATTACTGGGAATAAGCTGTAAAAATTTGAGCTGTGTTAGTATTATTGTAAGTGGACAGATGGTTGATTAGATTAGCAGTATTTTAATTAGACCAACCAACATTGGTTCTGCATATAAGGTATGTTTCTTTAGTTTACTGAATTACATGGGGTATTTAGTCTTGTACTCACCTGTGAGACTTGATTGTAATTTATACACAATAAGTGTCACGGAGTGTTAAAGTTAGACACTAACATTTTCAAGTTTTCATTCTGAATGAGAAAGACTATTATAAATAGGAGGAAGAAAGAGAACAAATACAGAGAACGTGTAGAATGAAAAAAAAAGGGAAACACAAACTTCAATTGATTCTCCATTAGAAACCCCCTCCACACACTTCAGTTTAAATCAAGGAACTAAAATACTTTACAAACTTATGGAGAGTTTACATTACTCTAGGAGTATATGATATTTGCTTAACATTCAGTGATTTGTGCATAACACTTCTCTTGTGCCTCTGGGTACAGATATGAAAAACATTGCACTTGCTTCAAAGACCTTGTCTTTGAACATAGTCGACCATGACTGAAAATGACTGAATTAGGATGGCTTAATGAGTCAGCTGGGCCTTGGCAGCTGATGGTGAGCTTATTGTTACACACACCTGCTGTGCCTGTAAAGTAAAACCTGCTAAGCTCAGCCATCTTTTTGGTGGACATGATTAGAAGCAGAAGAGAAAGGAAGGATTGAACTGTGTTTAACTTTTCAAAAAATAGTTTCACTTTAGCCTTTCCATGCAGGTATTTTCTTTGAATATTTCCTTATTTCACTTAGAATATGAATGTTTAATTGTTATAGTAGTATAATGAACTCCTGATAACTTTGCATCTTAAACTGCAATGAAAAGTCCAAGGGACTCAACCATGCAATGTATTTGATATAAATATCTCAGCTTTATCTTGAAGGTTTTCAGCAGTATGTGATGTTGCTGGTTTGTAAACAGGAAACATTTTAATTTCCCTTGAACTATCTATGCAATGATTGTACAATGTTAATAATTCTGTAGGCACTTATAATAAAATGCATATTTTATAGTTTTAGTGTACCTAAGTAGTATCTTCTTACTAGAAATTCTTGCTTATTACAATAGACATGCACTAGTTTTAGTATCCAATATACTGAGATACCATGAGAAGTGGAAATGACGTAACAAAAGCATGTGCCATAATTTTTAAACTTGCAAGATTTTAAGAAAAAATGGAAAGAAAAGGAAATTTCTAGAATTGTGTCGATAGACTAGCTTACAGACAATTTTAAAAAAAATGTATTTATCTGCTGACAGACCAGTCTTGAATTAGGTTGATGAATAACAGAATGAGTTTGTGACCTTGGCAAGGTAGTCTGTAGCACTTAAATATGATGTAGTGGTGGGAAAAAGTGATGGAGGAGATGAAGTTTGATGTTTAGGGAAGACCAATGTCACCTTTTAGGGTAATAATTTCCAAGATACATATAAGGGAGTAAAGACATAAATAGGCTACTTAAGTGATTTTTTCAGTGCACATACAACGAAGTCCACTGAGCTCAATGGCAGTTACTACATATTTGTTAATCTACTGACATTGCTAGACATTTAGGTTCTTCCACTTCTTTCCTGAGGGTTTTCTGCCTGGCTGCCTTTCCTTGGTTTGTCATTTGAGGGATATTGGGAAATTGCTTGGTGTGGGTGGATTTAGATTTGAGGTAACAAGCAATCAACATATTTTTCTTGGCAAAGGTAAGCTGGCCTCCAACAATTTGTTTTGCAAACTTCAGAAATGGTTTCCAACAAAACACAACCTGAAAGATCTCACTTCTTACATCCTAACCCCCTTTTCTGCCTAATTTGACCTTAATATAATTTCTCTACTAATTTAACTTGCTTCAGGCATTTTCTCTTAATCAATCTATGGATACTTTGTGCTCTAAGTCTTGCCTGTTAAATTATTCTCTCCACACCCTCCCATTGCTCTTATGCTTTTAGTCCCCTCAGTTTTCCAATGTCTATTGGGCTATGCTTCTTAGAGTTGAATACATTAGTCTGAATTCTACTAGCTTTGTAGAAACAAATTACTTTTTCTTTGCTGTAGGTCATGATACTTTTGTACGTGCTGCTCAAAGTCATATTGTCCTTTCTGTGCAACATGCTACTGTGTAATTCAGTTTACTATCCTGAAACAATATTAGTCCTGTAGTTTATTTTCTCATGTAGTTTATTTCTCATTTTCAGCTTCTTTCTTCGTCTTTTACCTATTCAGCAGAACCTAAGCAAATTCTATACTGTATTTCTTTTGCCTTTGTCGTAGAAAGGTCATTTACTATACTTCCCAATTTATTATAATCTGCTAATTTAATTATTGTGCCATTTAACCTCTTCCTGGTTGTTAATGAAGATGAATGTCTTGCAATTTTTCCATCTTTAATGCTAATGATCAATTGTATATTAAAGTACAAATCCAACATACACAGACCTTGCAAAACACCCCCAAGTTCATTCCACTGATATTTATTATTATACTGTTACTCTTCTGCTTATGTTTTCTTCATCTGGCTTTCCAATGCTGACCTGTTTATTTCCAGGCCAGACTGACTGAACATCTGTAGTTAGCCCAAAAACACTAGCCAAACTTTTGTAAAATTCGGAATTGCCTCCACATGCTTGTATCCTGTAACATATTAATTTTATCCAGCATAGTAAGCTTTTAATAAAGCCAGGGTATTTCTTCCTTATTGTTCAGTTGATTTCTAGAATACAGGCATTTTTTAAGTTACCTCCTTTATTTTCTAGAGCCTCTGCATTTTCTTGCATTCCTGTTCTTGCGCTTTATTTGTAGATATGCTTATTTTGCAGCTGTTTGTTTTCTCTTACAAAGTAAATAAAGAAGTATACTTAGAGGGTAGTTCAGGCTTTCTACTGTGAAGTGTAGTCGTTGATTCCCTCACCCTGGCAGTGCTCTCTAGAGTGTTTTGGTGATGTCAGTTCATGGCACTGTGACTTCTCTTGTAGTAATAAACCAGTGCTCTGGGATGTTTCCTTCACAGGTTTGTCCTCTCCCCTGTGAAGCTTTTCCCTTGTGGTCCACTTTCTCAAGGAAATTACAATGCACTAATTATATATGCCAGGTAAGTTGGAAAGCAGCTACCCTGAATTCTCTGTTGGGCCAGGATATGAGAAATGAGAAGACCCTGTTCCTAAGCAGCCTGCTGTACACAGTGAACCCAGAGGAAGAAGGACAGTAGTACAAGTAGTTTTCTTTCCTAGTTGTGAGAAACAAAGACAAGAGAAGCTACTGAAAAATGCTTTGAAGCAATGCTTTTCTGGATTCATCCAGCCCATGCTGAGGTTTGTGATGTTGTCCACTTTCAGTAGACACTTAGTGGCCAAGGTTCATGAGCTGAATGCCTCTCGTTGTTACAGAGGGATGCAGGACATTACATATGCTGTCTACGTTGACTTGTCTATCTTAGCCATTTTTATAGTCTTTGGATAGAAAAAAAGCACCTGTCTCACAGTACTATTCAAAATGGGACTCTATCTTAGGTGTTCTCTTTGGAAAAGCCCATTTTGTTTTATAGTGGACATGGAGCCTAGAAGCTATAGTAGGTGATGTGGATATCCCACTACATCTCTAGCAAACCTCATACTTTACAATATTCCTAGACTCACAATGAATTAATGGGATTTAAAAATGCAATATAAGATTAGCTGTCAGATGCAGTGTCATAAGTAGCTTCAGCTTATGCAGAAGTGTAAGCATTCACCAGCTGTGGGATGGCCTTGAGTTAAAAATAATTCAGACAATGGAAAATGTTAGTTGCATCTACAAATGGAATTGCACCAGAAACAAAGGGATTAAGTTCTTAACACAGAAAAATCCAGTAACCTTAATGATAAGCCCAGAAAGACTGGTTTAATCAAATGTCACGTTGATGCTGGCAATAAAGATTGTTGTAAAAATGCCTTACAGAGCTTCACATATGAGGAAAAGCATTCTACAAGATCAATGAAATCAAATGTTAAAATGGGGCATTGTCTGTTGCTGGTTGTTCATGGGCATCTCCACTCATATTAGTGCATTTCCTCTGGTGAAGTTTTATATTGACTATGGGAAATTAAACAGTGCCACTCAAAGAGATCGATATCTGCTGTTTGAGGCTGATGACTCATTAGGTTTTTGAAGTGGAGCTAAGTCCATTAGCACCTAAGGCATACGTAAGGATAAGTCCTGCAAATGATTCTGAACCTAGGTTGAAAATCATTGTTCTGTAGTAGGAGGATGCTGTATCGTTGTAAAGTCATGTCCTTTAATTCACCTGCAATGTTACAGAGATTAGGGACTCATGTTATGGCAGCTTTAATTTTCGAAATGTATGTTTCTATTTAGATGACTTAACAGAAGCATTGTCTGTTTTCCAAAAGCAGCCACAACAGCAGCTTTTGCAAGATTTAGGAGTATTTGATAGAATATGAAATGCAGGGATTACTCCTATATCAGAGAAATGTCAATTACACTTCTGTTCGGAATAGTAGGTAAGGATTAATAGCAGATTTTCACAAATGCTGAAGTGGGACTGGAAACCCAATCTGATAGTCAATTAAAAGAAATTAGGTCATTCTGAGGAATCATCAAGTACCACTGAAACTACATGCGTGACTGTTCTGTTAAAGCTTCCCCTTCAATCAGCTCACAAGATGTGCCTTTTGAACAGACTCAGATATGCTAATAAACATTTGAGCTTAAAAGTGTTTGTCAGCAGTTTTAAAACATTCACAATTCAACTTATTGAAATTGCTTTGCTAAGGTTTAGCGGCATGCTTGGGAGCATCTGTCACAGAGCTTTTTCAGAAAAGATCATACAGTGTGGTAGCTTAATTCTTGTTTCAGGTGATAAAGCAATACAATAAATAGTATGAGGTGAGGTGATTTCACATTAATTTCTGCTGTTGAACACTTCTTCCCATGCGAACAGTTACTCTGGTATTCAGCAACAGAAAGAGTCCTCGAAGTAATGGTGCAGCTCCTCAACTGCTATGAACTTGCAAAGATTCACTGACCACAAATTCATTTGAAGTCCGGAGTAGTTAAGGGAATCCTAAAGGTGTGATACAGTAAGAGAGTCCAGACAGAGTCCAAACATGTTTGGAATGGTATTTTTAAGTAGAGTTTGCCCCATAGTATTGTCCGCCACAGTATCTAACCCCAATTTTATTACTTTCAATAGGAAACTAGAGCAATACCTCAATTTTTGGGAAGTTTTTGAATTATCAGAAGATGAAAACTATAAATTACCCCTCTCTGCGCACAAGTTCACATAAAAACCTGGAATGCAATTCTCTTGTCAAATCTTGTATTTGGTCATTTCAAATTGCAAGGAAAGAATATAAATCCTCTAAGTATAGTAAAACATCTACAAAAAAAAAAAGGAGAAAAATATTTTCCTGTTGTTCCTTGTACTCCATCAAGATTGTTTAGAGTGACTTTTAGCTACTTCATGTTCATTTGTGAATAAGGTGGTGATGCTAAGAGCTGTAAAGTAATTTAATTTATATTTCTAGAACCACCCTAATAGATCATAGATATGATAAAGTGAACTGGATGAATGGCAAGTGAATGTGGGAGCAGAGGTAACGTGTTTTAATAACCAAACATAGTGGAGTAGGTAAAGACTAGATGTCCTCCATTGAGCTGAAACCTTGGAAAGGGGGGTGCCACTTTAATTGCTAACGATGCCCTGGTGTAAGGTAATCTAAAAATACTGTGTAGCTGATGAGCTGTGAAATAAATGAGAGAGTGAAGAGCAAATCACTGTTACACCAATGTGGGAATCCCCTCTCCAGATAAGGGAGGTGGTAGAGGAATCTCTCTCCTTTGTCTCTAATCCCCCCAGAGAGTGTCCTGAGTCCGGATGGGATGGAGTCAATTTTCTTCACTGCAGCCTGTGGGGTACTGTTTTGGATTAGTGATTAAAACAGTCTTTATAACACACCTGTGTTTTTGGCTGTTGCTAAACAGTACTTGCACGCCATTGAGGGTAGTGGTTTTTTGTTTGGGTTTTTTTTGTGGGGTTGTTTTTTTTTTCTTTCTCTCCATCCCTTCTACCCTGGTGAGTAGTTGGGGGTAGGCAAGACATTGGGAGGGGATACAGCTGGCACAGCTGACCCAAACTGGTAAAAAATATTCCCTACCATAAGATGGCATGCTTAGCAATAAAACGCATAGCAGGAGCAGAAAAAGTGGGGTTTGTCTTCTAAGGCAATTGCTGCTCTGAGACTAGCTGGGCATTGGTCTGCTTGTGGGGTGTGAAGAGTGAGTGCTTTTGCATCATTTCCTTTTTTCCTCTTTCCTTTACTTTATCTTGACTCATGAATTTTCTTGCTCTTCCTATTCTCTCCCTGTCCTGCTTGGGGCAGGGAGTGAATGAGCAGCTGTGTGGGAGCTGCTGACTGGGGTCAACCCACCACAGAGAGCAAGCTGCAATAATATTGAAAACATAATTCCTTGATCCAGTTCCTGGTTAGGCTGCTTAATAAAATGGGAAATGGTTAAAGAAATGTTCAGGTTCCCGCCTATCCCAACAGTAAGTCTCAAACTACTCCACCTTCTCATGCTCTTTGCCTCTAGTGTCTTTTCAGCACAGCATAGGTTGGGTTCTGACAACTGCAATCAATTCCTTTTAGTTGTCTGAGCTCTGTTAAAATCAATCTGTGTGAGAATACTGATCTAGAATTCAGATATTTCCATGCAGTTCCTTTGCCCTTGGTGAGAGCAGACAAAACTAGGAGGGTGAATAGCCTCTGCTGAGCTTGGCACTGGAAAATTTGACTTTCAGTCTCATGCTGTCATTACTCTGCACTGACCAAGTGAAATGCACTTTCAGCCTAGATATCAAACACAGTGGTGGGTGCAGGACGGAAGATTGTGTTGCTTTCCATGGTCTGAGAAACTATTATCTTGATGTATAAGCTGGAGCCTCTGCGTTGTTTTTTCTGAGAAGGGGAAGAACAAACAAGGAGTGTGAGCGGTAACACAGACAGAGTTGAGGAGAGCTGACAATGGTTATTAGATAAAAGCAATCATATAGGGATCTCTAGCTTCAGATGCTGTAAGTTCAAAAACATATGAGAACTAAAGATTTAAGTGGTTTGTTTCTTAGAGCATGCAGGCAATATCTTTATGAACTCTGTTAATTCTTCAGAGAAGGCACAGGTCGCCTTTGGTGTGCCATCAATGGCTGAAACAGGAGGATCTAATAAATAAGAAAGGAAAAAATCACAACAATCTTGGCTTTCTTCTATAATAGAACCTTCTATGTTTCAGAAGTAATCTGGTCTCTACCAGAGCAGCATACCTAAGCCTTGTATCTAGTTAGCAGTATGGTGATTTAACCCCAAGAGTCTCCTGTGGCCTCTTTAAAAAACCCTTTATTTCAGCCATGCTACTTTTCTCTGCTACTGTAACCCTTGGGGAAGCTGTGTAGTGTAAAACTGTGTTCAGTCTCCATTACCAGCAAATCACTTTCACGCTTGGTCAAGTCTCTTTGGATTGATTGTCTGCATTTGCACTCCTGTTTAGAGCATCCTCAATTTGGCCTCGAGGCAAAACAGCAAATCATATGCTGACAGCATCAGTCTTGAGATCTGTGATGGGTTGTTCCTGCTTGTCTTCTGAAATGAAATCCTAGGTGTGTCCAGTGTACCGCAGTCACATCTGCTACGGGGAGGGCCCCAGTGGCTGCTGTGCAGGCAGCGGAGCACAGCGCTGGCCCATCTGCACACAGTGGGGAGGTCAGACAGGCACCTGCCACAAGGTGCAATGGGGCATTCAGGCTGCAGGATCTAAACTGAGTGAAACCTCCTTGCCCTAGGGCTGGATCAGTCTCTGGAGTAGCCTGAGAATTAGTGTTAATGAGTTGTAGCCACCCTGCAGGTTTCTTTGCACTTCAAAGTTTTTCTGGCATAGTCTTTGGCAAATGTTAACTATGCTGGAAGCCCACCAAATAGAGTCAGTGTCATGGCAAGTACTGTTCTTCCAGGACGGCTTAAGAGAGAGTTTAGTGAGTCACTGAGATTATTTGTTGGCCAGTGAATGAGCCAACTATTACTATTTCCACTTGCCAGTCCTACACTTGTAACGTATTTACCTGGTGTATTTTCCAATGTCACTATTTAAAGTAGTTTGTAAACTAGTTTCTGGGCAGTTTCCATGGGGAAACTAGGTGGGGAAATACTGATTCTATTGCCCATATAAACTGCAGCAACACCTAAAATATCAGCAGCATTCTGAGTGTAGATTAACCTTAGATAGCTCTGTGATGTCTTTGCAAACTTAACAGATCAACAGCTCTAAGAGACAAAAAATAAACAGCAAATCCTGAAGCCAGCAAGTTCAAACTGGGGTAGATCACTGTAGTGAGTTCCACATGAGACTGCTAATGAAAACCAAGCACAAACTGGGTAGGAACTTGTTGTCATGACAGGCGTGACCATGAATAGCCAACTCACCCAAACAGAACCACTTATTTTATCCCTATTAGTGTGAAGAAATTGAGGTACCTTTGTTGACATAAGCAGCAGCCAGATAACATTGCAATACAAGAATTTAAGTTTCACGTAGTAAAATTCCTACTCTTTATCTGTTCATTCTATATATCATGAACAAAATTGAAGATAATCTCTGCAGAGTGGTAAAAATGCTGTCCATTAAGGGGACAAAGATAAGAAAAAAGGACAGTTCTTTCAGAGGGGGATTCTACTCATGGAATTCGTTCTGCACTAAGGCACAATCTTCTACCCAAGAAAAAAGTAGTATATTACCTAACCAATTGCATATGTTATCACCGGGTGTTAAAGGGACTGCAGAGGAAGAAAAGATAAACCAGCTGTAGATTATTCTTGTGGGTAACTTTTTTTTTTAATCTGATCGTAAAACACATTCCTCTCTCTGTCCAGAGACTGTCTGAAGAGTTATTTACAGACATGTTACACAAGGGCTTTGATTGTTTATTTTGCACTCTTTTAGGGATTTGTACTCAGACTTTTGAAGAGGGATTTTTCATGTCAGATGGCACATACCAGAAAGTAATTTTTTTTTTCAAATTTAGCACTAGTTTTCATTAGTAGTCACTCATATGTCCCATTAAAATGTGAATTTATTATTCTCAGATGCTTCTTGTGTGAGGATTTATTTCAATGTTTCAGGTAGCTGAGAACAGCTGTGCAGGTGCATTAGAATCTGCTGCAGAAGCAGGTGAAATGCTTTCAAATATATGATTTCTGTTTCTGTCTTTCTCACTGTCTCTTTCTGCTCTCTTCCACCCACTTTGTCTCAGATTCCGATTTTTTTCTTGCCTTGAAAAGTGCTTGGATCTCTATTTGATATTTATTGGCCTCCTCAAGGTGCAAGCCTTCATTGTGAGCTGTGGCCTCAGAGTACTTCCTTTGGTATTGCAAGATGTGCATTTGGAAGAGATTTTTTTTATTTTTTGTGCATTTTTTAAAAATAGGCTAACAGATATCATCTATATACGAAAAGTGTTAAACACAATATTTCTCTGCTTTCTAAGAATAAGGCTTTGTGTAACTCAGTTGAGCACGGGAACATTTGAAAGTGCTCACCTTTAATATATGCAACACACTTCAGCTGTAACATAGGACTAGTGTGCCCTTCACCATGACTCTTTGTCACCATGATATAGACATGTCTTTCTGTGAACACCAAATCCTTATGCATGAACTCACCTTGAAATGTACAGATTACTTGACCCTTTACTCCTGAATTAATTCTCCAAACTGTCTTGTGATTTTTGGGATGTTGCCTGAACCTCAGCATGTTTATTTCTACTTTATGCAGACTGTTTACTAGCTGATCGTGATAATTTTTCATTTTCTGTAGCTTCCTCTGTTCTAATAAACTGAAGAAGTCCAATCAACATGTTCTGAATTGGACTGAGAAACATATCAGGTTCTGGTTAATCTTTGATATGGATGATGTGGGTCTCTGACATTGAAAGTAGTAGGAGAGACCTGTGCCTGTGCGAAAGGGTGCTTCCAACTGCCAGAATTAGAGGATGAGCTGAGTTGTTTCTCTGCAGGGGGAAGGTGTTAATCACTTCTGTTGGATTAAAACTAGAGATTAAGACATCTAAAGTTATGTGCGTACAGGTCAGTGAGGTATAAACTTCTGTTATGGCAAACAGATATCCAGTCAATGCAGCCAGTGGAGCCTAGGGGGATATTTAGGTCTTCAGGTACTAAATACAAACTTTATGATGAGCTGAATTGTTCCACTGGCTGTATAGATTATAATGGGAGTTTAGACATTCATTTTGTATGTAGACATTAATGTTTATATCTCTTAATCTGGAGTTGTCTAAGCTTTTAGATGTGTTCCCATTGCCTAAATTAGTACCATTGGAGATGGTCCCATAGTAACCAAGGCATCCACACAGGTCTAAGATATAGGATGTATCATCTACAGGAGACTCCTGTCCTCTGGAGTGGCAGTCACAGGCCTGCCAGTGTATATTAGGGCATCTAAAATGTCACCAGACATCTGTGTTTAGGCAACTGAATCCTACTCTTTATATCCATCTATCAAGACCAAAGTGATGGAAAAGGCAAGCCTTCCTGGTCCTAGCTTGCACTGCAAAGAACTACAGTGTGCATTATTTTCAGGACAGACAGTGTTTTAAATATTTTAAATTATTTTAATGTTCCTAGGCAGGCTTTGCAAGTGAGTTGTGCTGCATCCTACCTGTTACAAATAATAACCGTAAATAAATTTTAGACTTTTTTTTTCCATGGCATTACCCTGGCATAGTCCAATAGAAAGGTGGGAGACAGAGGAAAAGAGGGTGTGAAGGACTTGTGTCTCAAGGATTGTCTTGCCATACCAGAATAAACATTTTTTTCTGTGTGCTGTTATTTTTCAAAATCTTAATAGATGGAGTATTTGAAACATTAATGCATAACAAAGTCTTAATTTTGCCATAAGTAAAGCCCATCACATGTTTGAGTCCCAGGTGCTTTCTTCATTCCAGCTAAGTGCTGTTGTGGCAGTTCACTGTGTCAGTTGCTCAGCTTCTGGATTCATCTGTGCCATTGGTATCAAATATGCTAAACACTACAGCAGATCCCCTTGTGAATAGCAACTGAAAATGGAAATTGCATTAAGATAAAACCCTGGTGCTATTTTCAGCTTAAAATGAGTCTTTTTGTTATCCTTTTTGCTGCTTCTATAATCTTTGACTGCTCCCAGAAGAGTAAATTAAAGGCAGTGGCCTAAATTTCAGCAGTGGTTAGGAACTTGGTGATTTACTTTCAGGGAGCCCGACCACTGCTGCCCAAAACAGGCTGAATTTCTGGGAGAGTATCTACCTTTGTTGTAAAGTGTGACACTGGCTTTCACTGACATATAATTTCTTTTAAGCTTAAAGCTTCTGGGAGCAGGAGTTTAGATGCCATTTTTTAGTATGTTTTCTATCTCAGGATCCCTGTACAACACAACCAGACAGTTGAGTACACAAGATATCTGCTGGACAAAAATAACATGATGTTCAAGAAATCCCCTTATGCTTATAATCCTTGGTCTTCCCTTCCCACTTGAACTGTTCCATTCACCCACTTACAAGCACAAGGTGTGTACCATTGATGGTTTATTTTCAATGGTAGCCCATTACTTGACATGTGGGCATGATTTCTATGTAATTTTTTTCCCTTGTTCAACCCCAACAGCTGGAATGTACCAGTATTTGAAAAACCCCCAACACACGTAGTACCAACCTCTAACGCGCACTCTGTGCAGATGCTTGGCTAGGAGTATGAGATTAGTAGTGACAGTGTTTATCCCAGTTATTTCTTTGGCCCAAGAGCTGTAACCAGTGCCATCCAGATGAGGGTCCTCGCTGGTAGGCTTGGTTCAGCCACATAGTTCTACATGGCCCCTGCTCAAGGCCTTTCTGCTCAGATAAGATTCAAGGGCTGCAGGAGTATGTGGCCACAGGTGGAGGGAAGGAACAAGTGGTAGGGAGAAAGGTCACCTTAGTTTTTCTTTGGAGAAAGAGCTCAGCGCAGTGAAGAAGGGAAAAAAGGATATGCCTCAAGAGTAAGAAATTTTAAATGCTGCTTTTGCAATGTCTTTAATCAGCTAAGCACAATGCTGGTAGCTGGTGTAGGATGCACCACAAGATGCTCTGGGGCACTGGCTTCTGAAAGGATCTGACAAAATGCTGTATTTCAGTCACCACACACCTCAGAGTGCCCAGAGCTCTCATCCAAAATAGACCCACTATGACCCAGGATAGTCCCCGTGTCAGAGAAATTAGTCCATAGTGAATATTTCTGCTGCTGCTGACAGGTTAGACAAGAGGATGATTTGCTGTAACTTCCAAGACGCTAAAGCCATTCCAGAAGGGAGCCAGAGGACAGACAGAGTATGCTCAGCTGGTCATAAATTATCTTTTCATTTCCTTGGCAAACATGTTGGTATGTGAGTCTCAGTAGGACCGACGCAGGAGCTGCCTAAGCTCCTCTAAGATGAAAGATAGTAAGCCTTTTACACATAATCTAACTAATCTGTTTTCAGCTTTGTAATTTCTGACTTAACCCCTTCCTGATCATACATATAATTGTTATCTGAAAGAGCCTCCTGTGCACCACATGTGATGCATATCCAAACTGAAAATCTGAGTTTCTCTTTACCCTCCCCCCTGCCTATTGATGCTTCTCTCTCCTTTTTATGAAGTATTTGGTTTTTGAATACTCTGTTTCACTTTCAAATCACTTAGAGAAAAAGAGAAGGAGTACTACAGGGTTTCAAAAACAATAGCAACAAGAAGAAAGGGTTGTGGTTCCAGCTGAAATCTGGCACTTCATTGTGTTTAGAAATATTTACTGCTCTGTGGTGTTTGACTGACACTGCCAAGGAAGCAGTATTTTTTAATTGCCAACTGCCTGTCCTACTTTTGTGCTGATGTAAACTACTGCCACTAATTATCTTATTACAAGAAAGTTTTTTTCTCTCTCTCTCCAAATCCCTCCCTAATTAAGACTCTTTCCTTGTTAAAATCCACCCTACATCATTTATTTTGCTTGTTAGTAGCTTGCTGTCCCCTCTTTTCTTCTGCAGTGCTCTTGTATCTTTTGTGTTGATGTTGACAGTATTTTAGGTTATAAATTGTTTTGGGGCAGATAGCATAGTTGGTGGCTTTTTTTTTTTTTGGTTGAATGTTGAAAAGGTTGCTTTTTAGGGCTGCAATAACTTCCAAATATTAAAGTTTTTCACAAATATGAATCCATGAATGACAACTGTAATAAAAATAACCAAATGCAAAAAGTGTACTTCCATATGAACTCTTTTATTTTTATTTTTTCTTCTCTCAAAAACTAAATTCTGTAAAGAATAATTCTCAGAAGAACACAGAAAAATATATCGTGTCTCTTTTAGGAGTTTTAAATGAAGTGAAAGCAATGGAAATCAAAGAATGAAATACATTTACATAAACAGTAAGGAGATAAAGATGCTTCACTATATACTCAAGAAATCTTTAGTTAGGACAACAGGATCTTTTTTGGTATTGAGGAAAGACTGATTAGTACCCAGTGGTACTTTCATCACCTAAATGTTCAGTACTTGAAATACAGATTTAGGTTCTTCTAAGAGGATGAGAATGACCGACCCTATAGCAAGACTCCAACACTATTCTGAAAAGGTAGTACAAACTTAAAGTTTCTGTAACTTTGTAAAGAAAACACTGTTAAGGCTGTCTCATTCCACAGAGATGGGAAATTAACAGAATGTTTTGCTGGTCAATGAGGCATATATAATCTGAGTCTAAAGAGACAATGCATTATGATTAGTTTTATTTTTCATTGTAAGTGATATATAGAAGTCCACCTGTGACATGCTACTAATCCCAAGTACAGCTTCTCAGTTTTGGACTTACAGAGGGACAGATCACCGTATGACTTTAATAATTTTCAAGTTTCATCACTATTAATTTGAGTGTACTAACTTTGCGTGGCAAGGTTTTGGTAGCAGGGGGGCTGCAGGGGTGGCTTCTGTGAGAAGACACCAGGAGTTGCCCCCATGTCAGACAGAGGCAATTATAGGTGGTTCCAAAAGGGATCTGCTGCTGACCAAGGCTGAGACCATCACCAGTGCTGGTGGCACCTCTGTATAACATATTTAAGAAAGGACGGGATAAAAAATGCTGTACAGCAGCTGTGAGAGAGGAGTGAGAATATGTGAGAGAAACAACTCTTCAGACACCCAGGTCAGTAAACAAGGAGGGGAGGAGGTGCTCCAGGTGCCAGAGCAGAGATTCCCCTGCAGCCCACGTTGCAGACCATGGTGAAGCAGCTGTGCTCTGCAGCTGTGGAGGTAAAGGTGGAGCAGATCTCCACCTGCAGCCCATAGAGGACACCATGCTAGAGCAGATAGATATGTTCTGAAAGAAAGTGCAGCCCACAGAGACCCTGTGTAGGAGCAGAGTGCTGGCAGGAGCTGTGGCCTGTGAAGAGAAGGCCACATAGGAGCAGTTTTTCTGGTGGAACTGATGCCTGTGGGGAGTGCATGTTGGAGCAGTCTGTTCCTGAAAGACTATACCCCATGGAAAGGACCCATGTTGGAGAAGTTAACAAAGTTAACATCCCATCGGAGAGACCTTGCACTGGAGCAGGGGAGGAGCATGAGGAGGAAGGTATGGCAAAGCATTATGAACTCTCCACAACCTCAATTCTCCATCCCACTGCACTGCGTGGGGGAGAGGGAGGAGGTAGAGGAGTGAAGCTGAGCATGGGACATGCCGTGCCAGTACAGTCATGCTGCAACTCTTCTTCCAGTGCTCTGCACATAATCAGAACTTGCAAAAAAAACTCAGGTAAGTTTGCTTGATGGACCACTATGTTTTGAAACACAACCTTTTTGTTTGTTTATTTTTAACAATCAGTATTATCTTTTTCATCATTTACTTAAGTCTGTGACTTTGACTTTCTCTCCCTGGAACACCGGCACCAAGAAAATTATGGCAGTAACATTGTGAGAAGGTGTTTGTAACGGTGTTTTGTATGTGGTTCTCTAGGGAAAGGTGAGGAGACTTCATGAATCATGTTTTGGAGAGCTAATGCACCTTTCTGGGGGGGGGGGGGGNGGGTGGAAGGTTATTTGAGTAGCAGAAGCCTAATAGAAACATAATGTAGGATTTTTGCTTATTTTCAAGATAAGTGACTTCTACAGACAAATGGCTGGCTATCAATAAAATTAATAGACTCAAAGGAGGGAAAGCCACAAGTAGGAACCAACAGAGATACAAGACTTGTCAAGAAGGTGTATACGTATGTACAGTGTCTTTTGCTAATCACTTGGGTATTTGAAAAGTTTAATTACTCCTGTCATTTCTTCCCCTGTGCTCTGATCCTCCTGTTCCTCTAGTTTTGTGAGGAACAATGATAATGAACCAAAATGTTTGCTTTTTCTTCCTGCACAGTGTCAGTAATGACTCTTGAGTAGCCTTTCATGATTAGGAAATGTAAAGTTTTAGGTTTTGTATGGATGTTATTGTTTTGATGA